>ML793375.1:260223-271728 GCA_009831015.1 Picea engelmannii | reverse complement strand
ATCTTCACCCAAGATCAGCTTCAGCTCCATGTTATTAGGTTTGCAAAATTTAATTGAAAGACCCATTGCCATCAGTAGATCGGTCATGATCTTCGTCCTATAATATTCTGAGATATTTGTACACTCCTTATATGAAAATATCACAATACCAATTCCAAGATCAAATTCCAAGATCACAGTAGAGTCTTGCACTAATCACATCAATGGCATTATGCAGCCTTTTCCATCTTCCTTTCCTTTGTAATGAAAAATCTCATAGATTTTTTCTGTAACTGTCGCAGGTGACTCCAGAGAGGAAAGTTTACACTGGGCATGCCAGGCAAGTCCTATGTAATGCTGCCAAAGATTATAATCCTGACATGTTGGTGATAGGTAGTAGCGCATACGGATCATTAAAGAGGTATTGTTGCATGAAATTTCCCCAAATTTGCAGTTCTAAGAAGTGCATTTGCACAACAAGCAATATTACTGATATGCTTGATTTGGAATTATTTCTGTCCTTATTGCTTTAGAAAACTGGCAACTCTATTTTCAGGTTTCTGTTGGATTTTTATTTTGTAATATTATGGAGCCTTTCTGTGACACTGGTTTTAATCTGAGGATATTGGATTTTGCAGTCTGTTTCTTGGCAGTGTGAGTGACCATTGTGTCCACCATGTACAGTGCCCTGTTGTTGTGGTGAAGTCCCAGAAGAAAATAGCTCGTTGATTTTCATTAACCTCGGGCCATCTCTGTTCATTGAATCATCTCATACTTGTTCGCTTCTTTTCCTGATATGAAAAAGCAGATACTACATCTGAGCACGAAATCTTTCATAAACATGGACTGGGGAATGTTAGTCACTCATAATATCTGTTGGTCATTTGCATTAATTTTTATTAAACATTCAAAATAAACTATTTGTTTTAACGCCTATTGGCGCTATTAATTTGTAAAGGTGGAAAATAAAGTCGAATATCAACCATTTTTATAAAGTAGTTGTTTTACTTCTTCATGGACGTTCGTTCGTTGGTAGGGTTTTGATGGATAAAATATTTATTGAGTAAGTGGTCTCATTTTATCTTGTGGTTTTGTTTATGAATTAATGTAAGTGTAATGATGCTTCTCTAGTGATGGTTGTGCATTCTCTTGATTCTTTCTTGAACAAACCTTTCTTGCCAAAACTTTTGGAAGGTTACTAGTGAAAAACCTTTCCTTGAATGATATTTGAAGACCTAGTAAAATACTAAAAAAATCTTATATGGTTTATAGTGAACAACCCTAGATATCACCCTAGTTCCACGTTCATATTTTCAAGGGAATCTTTAATTGACCCCATATTCCGAAAAAAAACACAATAGACATTAGTCTTCTCCCAATCATCAATCAACACAAAACTCAAAACTTACTAAACCATAATAATAATAGTTTTTAGACTTAACAATCTACCCATAGCCTCTATCAATGATTACCCTAACCCATCTACCCAAGAAGCATCTTAATCTTATTCCTTTTCAGAGTTATGGCATTGAATTTATGCAAATAACAACCTGATTACATTCAAGACAATGCACCATTAAATATATTTAATTATGAGACTCCATCTTAACTCATATAATTAAGATAGTGTGTATGTAGTGAGTTATATGTATTATTGACACTTATTATAAGAGATATGGAGGATCATTCAAAACAACTACAATTAACAATATACTAGTTTTTTCTTTTATTTTTTAATATAACAAATATCTAAAACTGGGACATATCACTTCGATGTCTAAGAAAAAAAAACATATATATATAATAATAAAAATTTTAGAATTAATGAAATTTCAACACCTCACTTCTCTCTCTATATAAAGAGTTAATCAAATATTTATAGTGCAAAAGTGGAAGTTATTGCTTTCTCGATCGATTCACATTTCCTTTCACTACAAGTAAATGAAAAATTATTGTGTTAGTTGGATCTTCGACCCTTAAAACGAAAAGATATAATGTGATGGTTACGCGGGACTTGAGGAAAGAGACATCATTATTTCTCAAAGTGGAAGGGACTGTGGTGATAAATACCTTCTAACTTTCTTGTGAATATTATATTACATCAACTTACTTTCTTCAAATTATTTTCATTAATTTTATATTATTTATTTATAAAAAATATCTTTATAATAGTTGTAAGGTTGTAGTTAAGTTAAATCTTAAATTTGTGGGATAAGAGGTCTCCACAGAGTGATTTGATTACTAAAGTTTAGTGTGGTGTACATAGTCTATTTTCTTTTGGATTTGAACTTGTGATTTAGTAAGAGGATACATATGTTCTTAATCATTAGATACACTCAAATTGTAAAGAGTTAAAAAAAGGTCATGTGAGAGAAGCTAAGCATTAATATTAATTCTTTGAGTAAAATAAATTATTTGAAAAAATAAATTATGCATCATTGTAAATGGATTATTTTATGAATAAATGTCATCTAATATTTGGACATTTTACAATTTTTTGTTAGATATATAATTATCAATGTTAAAATTGTCCTTGTTATTGGAGGGTGTTCTTATTATTGTATATTTTTCCTTTGTGGCATATTATTTTGTTTCATGATTTACAAGTCTTTTCTCAAACCTTAAAAGCAGTTAAACCAACTTAATGTAACTATGCTCCAAAGTTTGACAAACATGCAAAGGTAATTCCAACATGCAAAGAATCCTAATAATTTATTTTTTCTCACCATTTTTTCTATCTTGATGGAGAACCCATTTTTGATAACATAGCTATTGTTGAAACATTACAATCAAACTTGTTACTGCAAAAGATGGAAACTACAAAAAAAGAAAATATAATCATGTTGATGGGAGCAAGACCAGTGCAAGAAGGAATTCGCACATAAGGTCCAATAGTGCAAAAATATCCTCACAAAACATGACATATAAACCATCTATGCCAAAATCCTATATTAGTTAGTCATGTATAGTTGAGGACTCCTTGAGCAACCCAAAATTTTCTCCCTAAATCCATATAAGGAAGATACCTCTCAAAAATAGCTTAATAAGAATATTGCAAGGAAAAACGACCTACATTTGATTATGAGATCAAGTCTATATAAGAAGATCAAGCTTGATCTCTTAGAATGAGAAAATATTTTCAATTTTGTGATTGTTTTGGAAATATGAAGGTCAAAGTTTCCATATTTAATCTAAGTGGGAAACATATTTAATGTGAGTGGGAAAGATTCTATTTGGTGGGATCTCCTCTAGCAAAGACTAAAGGACATAAGGTCGCATGGAATCAATTCATGGAACACTTTCGGTAGAAGAACCTTTTCAACTATTATTGTGAAGGTAAGGTACAAGGATTCCACAACATGAAATAGAGGCAAAAGACCATAAATGAATACGTAATAAAATTTCTAAAGTTGTTAAGGTATGTAAAAAGTGAAAATTCAACATCTCTTAAATATGTTAACTCAATCCAATAAGGGCAATGTTGATGAGCCTCGAACAATTGAAGAAGTTATCTGAAAGGAAAAGCACTATTATGAATAGAACAAAGGAAGATTATAATTTCAAAAGGCATTAAAGAACAAGAAAAGGGAGAAGAAATAAAAAATGAGGAAAGGGCTTAAACCTCCTCTATTTAGTAACCACCCAAGAACCTTCCACCAACATAAACTAGCTCAAACTAGGACCAAAGCAGTGAAACCATTGTTGGGCTTGTGCAGAGAACCAAATGTACAAGAATTGTCCTCGTCAAAAGGATAGGAGCAATATCATTGATAATATTAAGGAGGCTACTATCATAAATGATGTGGCACAAACCATTCCTTGGATTTATGTTGCATTGGAATCCCACCAAGCTACTCACCAATCGACTACAGTAGAACTTGAAGATAAAATGAAAAAAATATATATTTCCAATTTAAGTGATCCATGATCTAGTCATAGTTTTGTTACTCTTAAATTTGTTGAAATTATGCTCTTAAAAAATGTTAGCATAGTAAGCCATGGCTAGTCCATCTAGCCACTAAAAACAAGAGAAAGATTAGTGAAATGGTGGAGATATTTCCATTATAGTTGAATGGAATATTTTCACATGCAGAATTGAATATTTTACCAATTGGTTCATATGATGTTCTCATTGAGATGGATTGGTTGGAGGTGATTAAGTCAAATTAGATTATTGCAACAAGACTTTTGATTGCATTGATGACGAGGGAAACTCAATAATAATAATAATATGTATGCAAAGGGAAATATACATTAGAAATATTTTAGCATCGTGGCTAAATAAATGCTTCATAAAGGTGTGGTAATTGTATGCATCCACACATTAGAACCAATATAAGATAAAGGCACAAAACATGAATATTTTCTTATGTTGCAATATATCAATGATGTATTTCTAGATGAAGTGTTAGGACTCCCTCTAAAGAGGGACATTGATTTCTCAATTGAACTTGTACCTAGAGTTGACCCAATGTCTAAGACTCGTTGTCGAATAAGTAACCCAAAGTTAATGGAGATAATAATGTAACTGAAAGAGTTGAAGGAAAAATGGTACATTTTACCATGTATTTGTTGATGGGAGCACGTGTCAAGTTTGTGAAGAAGAAATATTGTATTCTCAGGCTATGTATTGATTACAACCAGTTGAATAAAGTAACCATAACAAACAAGACTCAACTACCTAGATATGATGACTTGTTTGACCAATGTTTGACCAAATGAGAGGAGAAATTGTATTTTAAAAAAATCATTTGAGATTGAGCTATCATCAAGTCAAAATTGTTGAAGAATACATTCATAAGATAACAATCAAAACTTGGTACCATTATGAATTTGCGGTGGTGACCTTTGGTACACCAACGACATTCATGTGACTTGTGAATTATGTTTTTAGTAAGTATTTGTATAATTTTATTCTTCTTTCTTTTGCTAAATGATGTATTAGAATTTAGAAGAAGAGGATGAGAAACATTTGTGTATTTTTATTTTTTTTTTGTAAGTACTAAAGTTTACAAACTATATGAAAAGGTTAGAAAACATGAATTTATGAAGAAGGAATATCAATGGATTTGGAAAATAAAGAGGCCATAATTAATTGGACCACTTCAAGAAATGTGGTGGATTTGGTATCCTTTATGTATCTTTATAGTTATTATTGTATATAAATATAAGGGTTTTATTGAGTAGATTAACTAATTTACTATGTGAAAGAAAAAAAAAATGTCTGAGTGGATAAAACAATGTAAAGAAAACTTTCAGGTTTTGAAGAAACTCCTCTCTAGTGCACCAACTCTGGAATTTTTTATTCAAATAAAGACTTCATTGTTGTTACTCATGCATGGATGGGATTGATGGAATTATCATGAAAAATAATCATGTGGTATGTTATCGGTTAAGAAATATGAAAGAACGTGAGAAAAACTATGTTACTCATAATCTAGAACTTACGATAGTAGTGCATGCATTGAAAATGTAGATCCACTATTTGATGGTGAAAATATTTGAGTTGAGAGTAGATCATAACAACTATTTCTTCATTCAACAAAACTTAAATGGCATACATGCAAGATGCTTGGAATTCCTTCTTGAGATTGATTTTGAGATCAAACACTAAAATCAAAACCTGCTAATATCCTTTGGCAAGCTTCTTACACCTTTATGATTATTTCAGATTTTAATGATAAATTTAACTTCAAGCAAGTTCTATCCATTGAGGGTTTTGCATCTGTGATGGCATGCTACTTAATTGGGTGTCGAAAGCCTTCAATCCCAATATTTAAAAAATATATAGCCAATGCAGACCACCAAGCCATTGTGAGAATGAAGTTTCCTAATAAACAGAAGTTAAATTTGAACCTTGATGTCAACAAACTCGAAAGCAAAATGATCAAAACCCAGTAATATCCTTTAGCAAACTTCATCAACTTTATGATTATTTCAGTGTTTAATGATGCATTTAACTTCAACCAGGCTCCATCCATTAAGATCTTGACTCAATATATAGTTAGAATTATAAACTTTCAGCTCGATCAATAGATCAGCTCCATTTTATTAGGATTGCAAAATTTAATTGAAAAGCCCATTGCTATAACTATGTCAGTCACGATCTTCACCCAAGATCAGCTTCAGCTCCATGTTATTAGGTTTGCAAAATTTAATTGAAAGACCCATTGCCATCAGTAGATCGGTCATGATCTTCGTCCTATAATATTCTGAGATATTTGTACACTCCTTATATGAAAATATCACAATACCAATTCCAAGATCAAATTCCAAGATCACAGTAGAGTCTTGCACTAATCACATCAATGGCATTATGCAGCCTTTTCCATCTTCCTTTCCTTTGTAATGAAAAATCTCATAGATTTTTTCTGTAACTGTCGCAGGTGACTCCAGAGAGGAAAGTTTACACTGGGCATGCCAGGCAAGTCCTATGTAATGCTGCCAAAGATTATAATCCTGACATGTTGGTGATAGGTAGTAGCGCATACGGATCATTAAAGAGGTATTGTTGCATGAAATTTCCCCAAATTTGCAGTTCTAAGAAGTGCATTTGCACAACAAGCAATATTACTGATATGCTTGATTTGGAATTATTTCTGTCCTTATTGCTTTAGAAAACTGGCAACTCTATTTTCAGGTTTCTGTTGGATTTTTATTTTGTAATATTATGGAGCCTTTCTGTGACACTGGTTTTAATCTGAGGATATTGGATTTTGCAGTCTGTTTCTTGGCAGTGTGAGTGACCATTGTGTCCACCATGTACAGTGCCCTGTTGTTGTGGTGAAGTCCCAGAAGAAAATAGCTCGTTGATTTTCATTAACCTCGTGCCATCTCTGTTCATTGAATCATCTCATACTTGTTCGCTTCTTGTTCGCTTCAATTCCTGATATGAAAAAGCAGATACTACATCTGAGCACGAAATCTTTCATAAACATGGACTGGGGAATGTTAGTCACTCATAATATCTGTTGGTCATTTGCATTAATTTTTTTTAAACATTCAAAATAAAATATTTGTTTTAATTGCCTATTGTGCCTCTAATGTGGAAAATAAAGTCGAATATCAATCACTTTTATAATAAAAGTAGTTGTTTTACTTCTTCATGGATGTTTGTTATTAGGGTTTTGATGGATGAAATATTTATTGAGTAAGTGGTCTCACTTTATCTTGTGGTTTTGTTTATGAATGAATGTAAGTGTAATGATGCTTCTCTAGTGATGGTTGTGCATTCTCTTGGTTCTTTCTTGAATAAACTCTTCTTGCCAAAACTTTTGAAAGGTTACTAGTGAAAAGCCTTTCCTTGAATAATATTTGAAGACCTAGTAAGATACTAAGAGAATCTTATATGGTTTATAGTGAACAACCCTAGATATCACCCTAATTCCACATTCATATCTTCAAAAAAAATCCTTAATTAACCCATATTCCAAAAAAAACACAGTAAGCATTAATATTCTCCCAATCGTCAATCGACACAAAACTCAAAACTTACTAAACCACAATAAAATAATAATTTTTAGACTTAACAATCTACCCATAGCCTCTATCAATAATTACCCTAACCCATCTACCCAAGAAGCATCTTAATCTTATTCCTTTTCAGAGTTATGTCATTGAAGTTTATGCAAATAACAAACTGATTACATTCAAGACAATGCACCATCATTAAATATATTTAATTATGAGACGACATCTTAACTCATATAATTAAGATAGTGTTTATGTAGTGAGTTATATGTATTATTGACACTTATTATAAGAGATATGGAGGATCATTCAAAACAACTACAATTAACAATATACTAGTGTTTTGTTTTTTTTTTAATATAACAAATATCTAAAACTGGAACATATCACTTCGATGTCTAAGAAAAAAAAAACATATATATATATATAATAATAAAGAGACATCATTATTTCTCAAAGTGGAAGGGACTGTGGTGATAAATACCTTCTAACTTTCTTGTGAATATTATATTACATCAACTTTTTTCAGATTATTTTTATTAATTTTATATTATTTATTTATAAAAAATATTTTTATAATAGTTGTAAGGTTGTAGTTAAGTTAAATGTTAAATTAGTGTATGGAATTGTTTTTGTTTGTGGGACAAGAGGCCTTCACAGAGTGATTTGATTACTAAAGTTTAGTGTGGTGTATATAGTATACTCTTTTTTGGATTTGAACTTGTGATTTAGTAAGAGGATACATATGTTCTTAACCATTAGATACACTCAAGTTGTAAAGGGTAAAAAAAAGGTCATGTGAGAGAAGCTAAGCATTAATATTAATTCTTTGAGTAAAAAAAATTATGTATCATTGTAAATGAATTATTTTATGAATAAATGTCATCTAATATTTAAACATTTTACAATTTTTTGTTAGATATATAATTATCAATGTTAAAATTGTCTTTGTTATTGGAGGGTGTTCTTATTATTGTATATTTTTCCTTCGTGGCATATCACTTTGTTTTATGATTTACAAGTCTTTTCTCAAACCTTAAATAAACCAACTTAATGTAACTATGCTCCAAAGTTTGACAAACATGCAAAGGTAATTCCAACATGCAAAGAATCCTAATAATTTATTTTTTCTCACCATTTTTTCTATCATGATGGCAAACCCATTTTTGATAACATAGCTATTGTTGAAACATTACAATCAAACTTGTTACTACAAAAGATGGAAACTACAAAAAAAGAAAGTATAATCATATTAATGGGAGAAGACCAAAGAAATTCTCACATAAGGTCCCATAGTGCAAAAATATCCTCACAAAATGTGACATACAAACCATCCATACCAAAATCCTATATTAGTTAGTCATGTATAGTTGAGGACTCCTTGAGCAACCCAAAATTTTCTCCCTAAATCTATATAAGGAAGATACCTCTCAAAAATAGCTTAATATAAGAATATTGCGAAAATAGCTTAATATAAGAATATTGCAAGGAAAAACCACCTACATTTGATTATGAGATCAAGTCTATATAAGAAGATCAAGTTTGATCTCTTAGAATGAGAAAATATTTCCAATTTCGTGACTGTTTTGGAAATATGAAGGTCAAAGTTTCCATATTTAATCTGAGTGGGAGAGATTCTATTTGGTGGGATCTCCTCTAGCAAAGATTAATGGACATAAGGTTGCATGGAATCAATTCATGGAACACTTTCGGTAGAAGAACCTTTTCAACCATTATTGTGAAGGTAAAGTACAAGGATTCCACGACATGAAATAGAGGCAAAAGACCGGAAATGAATACATAATAAAATTTCTGAAGTTGTTAAGGTATGTAAAAAGTGAAAATTCAACATCTCTTAAGTATGTTAACTCAATCCAATAAGAACAATGTTCATGAGCCTCGAACAATTGAAGAAGTTAAGGAAAAGTACTATTATGAATAGAACAAAGGAAGATTATAATTTCAAAAGGAATTAAAGAACAAGAAAAGAGAGAAGAAATAAAAAATGAGGAAAGGGCTTAAACCTCCTCTATTTAGTAACCACCCAAGAACCTTCCACCAACATAAACTAGTTCAAACTAGGACCAAAGCAGTGAAACCATTGTTGGGCTTGTGTAGAGAACCAAATGTACAAGAATTGTCCTCATCTAAAGGATAGGAGCAATATCATTGATAATATTAAGGAGGCTACTATCATTAATGATGTGGCACAAACCATTCCTTGGATTTACGTTGCATTGGAATCCCACCAAGCTACTCACCAATCTACTACAGTAGAACTTGAAGATAAAATGAAAAAAATATATATATCCAATTTAACTGATCCATGATCTATTCATAGTTTTGTTACTCCTGAATTTGTTGAAGTTATGCTCTTAAAAAATGTTAGCATAGTAAGCCATGGCTAGTCCAACTAGCCACTAAAAACAAGAGAAAGATTAGTGAAATGGTGGACATATTCCCATTATAGTTGAATGGAATATTTTCACATGTAGAATTGAATATTTTACCAATTGGTTCATATGATGTTCTCATTGGGATGGATTGGTTGGAGGTGATTAAGTCAAATTAGATTATTGCAACAAGACTTTTGATTGCATTGATGACGAAGGAAACTCAATAATAATAATAATATGTATGCAAAGGGAAATATACATTAGGAATATTTTAGCATCGTGGCTAAATAAATGCTTCATAAAGGTGTGCTAATTGTATGCATCCCACACATTGGAATCAATATAAGATAAAGGTACAAAACATGAATATTTTCTTATGTTGCAATATATCAATCATGTATTTTTAGATGAAGTGTTAGGACTCCCTCTAAAGAGGGACATTGATTTCTCAATTGAACTTGTACCTAGAGTTGACCCAATGTCTAAGACTCATTGTCGAATAAGTAACCCAAAGTTAATGGAGATAATAATGTAACTGAAAGAGTTGAAGGAAAAACGGTACATTTTACCATGTATTTGTCGATGGGGAGCACGTGTCAAGTTTGTGAAGAAGAAATATTGTATTCTCAGGCTATGTATTGATTACAACCAGTTGAATAAAGTAACCATAAGAAACAAGTATCAACTACCTAGATCTGATGACTTGTTTGACCAAATGAGAGGATAAATTGTATTTAAAAAAAATCATTTGAGATTGGGCTATCATCAAGTCAAAATTGTTGAAGAATACATTCATAAAATAACAATCAGAACTTGGTACCATTATGAATTTGTGGTGGTGACCTTTGGTACACCAACGATACTCATGTGACTTGTGAATTATGTATTTAGTAAGTATTTGTATAATTTTATTCTTCTTTTGCTAAATGATGTATTAGAATTCAGAAGAAGAGGATGAGAAACATTTGTGTATTTTTTTTGCAAGTGCTAAAGGTCACAAGCTATATGAAAAGGTTAGAAAACATGAATTCTATCAAAAGAAAATTCATTATTTGGGTCATGTTATTTATGAAGAAGGAATATCAATGGATCTGGAAAATAAAGAGGCTGTAATTAATTGGACCACTCCAAGAAATGTGGTGGATTTGGTATCCTTTATGTATCTTTATAATTATTATCCTATATAAATATAGGAGTTTTATTGAGTAGATTAACTAATTTCTTATGTGAAAGAAAAAAAGCAAAAATGTTTGAGTGGATAA
Organism: Picea engelmannii; assembly: GCA_009831015.1. Taxonomy (NCBI): domain Eukaryota; kingdom Viridiplantae; phylum Streptophyta; class Pinopsida; order Pinales; family Pinaceae; genus Picea; species Picea engelmannii. The sequence goes on along the minus strand of ML793375.1, from coordinate 260,621 downwards.
AACAATGTAAAGAAAACTTTTAGGTTTTGAAGAAACTCCTCTTTAGTGTACCAACTCTGGAATTTTTTTATTCAAATGAAGACTTCCTTGTTTTCACTAATGCATGGATGGGATTGGTGGAATTATCATGAAAAATAATCATGTGGTATGTTATCGGTTAAGAAATATGAAAGAACATATCTATAACCTGTGATCGTCACAGTTTTAGGTAGGTTGGAACTCTGCTAGAGGGCGCCCTGGATCGTGGGTTTGAACGAGCCGGATTCGAGCCTGGTTCGAGGGCGAGGGTTTCCATGGCGGTGCCTGGGGGTGGGACGGAGGTCCCCCCTCCGCTGATCCCGGATGAAGATGCTTTTCGAAGATTGATCAACAGCAACGGCAAAAGAAAGGCCGATCCA
>ML793375.1:235128-260123 GCA_009831015.1 Picea engelmannii | reverse complement strand
AATAGTTGCAACAGAAAAATAGAACCCTAATAAACATTGTAAGAATTGTAATGATGATGTCCATGCAAAGGAGAATTGTTGGAAACTTCATCCCGCACTGAGACCTATTGGTCCAAACAACAAAACAAGAAGAACAAGACTTTGCTAGTTGTATAAGGAGATCAAAGGGTGAAAAACAACTCAAACATTGGAGGAAAGGTGACATGTTCCTCATTCCAAAGAGGCATATTTTGTGCTATCAATATAAATGAGGAAAGAGAGATGACTAAACTCTTTCACATCAAGGTCTAGCAAAATAAAACTATAGTAAACTTTTTATTTGACCCTAGATTGTACTCAAATTGGATTTAGTCCAACTAGTCAAGAGCAAATTAAATTGGATATTCTTGACCACCCTCAACATACCCACTAGGTTGGTTGAGCATATGGAGTAATCTTAGAGATCCCTTATCTCTATGTTAGGGATGTCATATTTAAAATAAGGGATAACCATTATAGACTAGTGAAGGATGGGAAATATTACATAATCCATGCATACAAGAAAAAAAACAAATCTCTCACTAATAAATGCACACCCTTATCAAGCTGAATAAAAAATTCTAAAATTATGATCTTGATTAAATTTAAATATGAACTTACACAAAATGGACCTTGTTAACATAACAAAATGTAAAATTTTGATTACAACTATGAGAATTATGATTAGGTTCATTTGGTTTTTTGCATCATTAAATCATCACTTCTTCATTCTCCACATTGATGGTTCTCCTTTTCTGGATTATATATGCATATTTATTTATAATATTATTTCACTTTCTTCTTAATGTTTTTCGCAACACTGACATCTATGTGGCAATACCCCACCATAAAATATTTTGAGAATGCCCTCAAAGCTCTCTTTTTCTATGCATCATCCCAAGCTTAATATTGATGAAATGCATATTTTGCAACTTTCAATACTTGGAACAACATTTTTTATGTTTGGGTGTGATTTTAATTAAGTTCTGGAGAAGAAAACATAATTGTTGTTACCATTATATATTTGTGTAAGTGGTTTTGCTTTAATATTCACTCTAAAAAGAATTTTGCATGGTTTGAGAGAAAGTGAATAATCAATATCCTTAATAAGAATTATCCTTAATAAAAATATTAGACTTAATAATTTTGATAAACAATTTTCTTTAACTCTCATTTCTATATTTGTATGGATCTTACAAAACACAAAACCATAAACATTTATGCATAAATAATTTACATATTCCTAAAGGGTCATGAAGCAATTAATATCTCTTCCAACTCTTATATTATTTTTGTGAATTTCTTGCACTTTGTCAAAGGTCACGTTCCCCACAATTTCTTATTTCCTAATATGATCTCCAACTAACATACGAAATGCGATAATTGGAAATTTAAAGGGCATTAACTGTCATCGTTGAACATGTTTTATGATGTTTTATGGATATGCCTTGTGTATGAAGCTTTATGTTGTGATTTTTAATGAGATTCTTTGAAATAATTTCATTTTTTTTCAAAATAAATTTATGTATGTGTATTCCATAAAGGTGCATTTGAAATCACAAAATATGTTTATTAGATTTTATGAAATGGAAATTTATTTATTTAATTGTTTTTTAATTTTAAGATTATAATAATTAGGAAAATTAATATATATTTAATATTTTTATATGTAGTTAATATTTAGTTTATTATCGTTAATTAAATTATATTTAATTTTGCAGCTTTTTATTTTAGAAGGGTTGAATGTATATATATCCTTCAATCTAAAATTATGACTAACTCTTCAAATTTGTACTATGAGAATCACTTCAATTTTTTCGTGTTGTACAATACATTTACTTTGTTATTATCAACGTTAAAAATAATTTTAAAAGCTATCTAAAATAAATTTAGATAATTATTAATATTCATAAACTTAATATATTACTTAATTCCGTATTAGATCTAATTTGGCAAGGCAAGAGACCTAAAGTGCTTGGAAAAAACTGGTGATATTAATGTGCTTATAAAATAAATATAATTTGTTGTACACATAAGATTTATAATAAAGAAAAATGCAAGTTTGTGTGTTTTTTTGTGTTGTTATATGTTTTGGTTTTTTAAAGTTGATCTAAAGACATAAATTTGGAAGAAATAACCATTTTATGTTATTTAAATTGTATTTTTGAATGTTTAAATGAATTAAGAGTGTTGAAAAAAAATCAGATTATACAGAGTTAACACAAACAAAAAAAATCTCTAGAAAATAGCCAAAATGTAAAACAAGTATTCACTTACTCAAACCTCAAACATCATATAAATTTCTAAAACTCATAAAACTAAAGTAACAAGGCTGCATAGCAGCATTACTTGCTACTGGTTGCTTAGGTAAGTTTTATTAGATAAGCTCGGTGAGTTAGTTCAAGTGGATGAGTATGGTTGTTTGCTGGAATGAAGTTCTGTGGAAGAGCTTGTTTAGGGCTTCACTTGATTTCCCCACCGTGGAAGTGCAACATGTTGAATGAAAGCTCTCAGAAATTGAAACATGTTGAATGAAAGCTCTCAGAAATTGATCCCATCTGCACCTTAACACTCCCTCCAAGAGATAATTAGTTCATATTTCATAGTTCATGCAACCATATGTTATTCCTTTAAGGGGCATGTTATTCCTTTAAGGAGTACCCACAGACAATAGGTGTTCTTGAAGGAGCACACACAAGAAACATAGAAATTTGGCCTTGTACTGGGAAGTGCAAATGGGAAGTGCAAATGGACCTCACATGCTCTTTCAAAGTCTTTTTTCTTGGGAAAACATCTCAGGTATGATTTCACCACCATTTGTTTAATATCCCAAAACCATGGATAACCTAACCTAGTATGAATCAATATGATTTTATGAAGTTTCCAAGTCTGCAAGGGTATTGAACAATGGCTCGACAAGGATATTGAACAATGGCTGAGTGGCATGGCTTGTTTTTAGAGTGCGGGGATCAATGTTGCTAAAAGGCTTGAATAATTACTAGAGCAGACACATTACACCTAAGATAGAAATAGATAGCAAATAGAAACCAAGAAACAAAATAAAAACTAAAATACATAAATTTTATGATCTGATGCGTAATTTTTTAATATTGTATTTTAAATAGCAACAATAATTATTATTGTTATTTCAAAAGAATTTAATATATATTTGTTATTTAAAATTATATATACAGATATAAAAGATTAATATATTTAATTTTTTCATTATTTTTAAATTATATTTACATTTTAAATTATATATAATTAACTTATTTATTTTTTTCATAAACATTTAAAAATCATAACCTTTTAAAAACAATTTTTCTATAACTATAACTAATAAAGGAGTGGTTTAAGCTTAGAAAACTTGTGAGAATTAAATTATTTAATCAATTCCTAAAAATTATTCATCCTCCTAAAAATTATTCATCCTCTTTGAAATAACACATCAAATTTAACAACCAATCAAATATGAAATAAACGATTTTAGATTTAAAAAAAAATAATAAAATAATAATTTCTCATATATAACTTTGAACATAACTTTGTAAGAGATACATAAATTTATATTCAAATATACACACAAATATAAACTAGTGTGTAGTCAAAGGCATATCTAATACTATATATCCTGCCGCGGCAGATACACTAACTTCTTTTAATCATAAGGGCTTCTTTTACATTCGTATACATTTCTTTTTTATGATTTTTCTTATTTTCCATTTACCCAGAAAACATGTGGATCATACCAGTCTAAACATGCACTCATTTCAATTTCAGATTTTATTTGTATAAATTTTCACTGATGTTTATTCTAATATTGCCTTCTCCATTATTCTCTTAAATGATTGACAACAAAATCGTTATTAAATTTTTTAAGTCCAAATTTATAATAAAGGTTTTATATAATGATGCTGGTTTTATTAAAAAATAAAAATTAAATTGTATTTAATAAATCTTTATTTCTTCATATGTTTTAAAAACAATAAAAAAATAAATTTTAAAAGTTTATTATTATTTTTTATTAAAATGCAGGATGAAGATTTAAAATTTATAATAAATTAAAATGCTATAAATTTGCCTTTTCTACATCCTCCAACAGCAAGGATTCAAATGCGCTGCAACACCAATGCGTCATTATTTGTTGGTATCATGCTTTTAAGGCTAAGTCACATGGTTCAGGTTCGAGTTTGGATTGGGCAACCATTAGGTTTGATTTGGGTTCTAATTTTTTAATAAAATTTAAATGAGGTTTCGCTATATATATATTGAACCTTAATAAAACTTCGTCCCAAACCTCAATAAAATTTTCCTTTAAATTCGTCCTAAGTTCGAATCCAAGCACACATTCAAATTCGTTCAGATTGAGCATTAGATTCGGTGAACCTTAAGATTCGTTGAAATTCAAACCTCAAACTTTAGGTTCGACAAACCTGTAACTTAGTTTTAAGGTAAAAAAGCAAATAACGAGTTTGATAAGTTTCTTTAGATCCCTGAAATCCAAAATCCTGTAGATGTCTACAGCTTTCAAACCTTGATGACCCAGAGAATCCCTTTCGTTGACACTCCTCTCTTTCAAATGTTCATTTTTTACAACACATTCCTCAAACAGATGTTAAAACCAAATTAGTTTGAACTCTGAAATCCAAAATCCTGTAGATGTCTACAGCTTTCAAACCTTGATGACCCAGAAAATCCCTTTCGTTGACACTCCTCTCTTTCAAATGTTCATTTTTTACAACACATTCCTCAAACAGATGTTAAAACCAAATTAGTTTGAACTGTTAAAGACAAAGATGTTAAACAATGAGACTTGAGATTCAAATATAGTGCCCATAAGAAAAAAATCTATAAAAAGGTGGACTACCTGTCAAATCTGATCACCCTATGACTTCTGCATGAATTATTTGTTCATGAATTAGGGGAATAATTGTTTATGCCAAAATTCAGCTTATCATACAAAGAATAGAGACCAGTGTTATTCAGCCTGTATAAATATTTCTTATTCTCCGTACTTGTGAATTGAAAGTATTTTTTTAGTCTTAGTTCAGAGAATGTGTGATACAGTCTAAGTGGGTCTAATGGTTAAGAACATACGTTTCCTCTTAAAAGGTTCCAAAAGGGTAGAGTATGTATACCTTCATAGACTTTACCAGTCAAAAAGTAGTCCATAAAAATTTATTGATTAAAAATAATTCCAATTTTCAGTTTACAGTCATGTCATATTCTAATCCCTCTAGTCCCTCCATAGAACCGTACATAAGAGAAATAGTATATTTTGAATGTTTCAAAAAAATGCAATGGAGATCACCAACAGATATTACGAGTGACTAACATTCCCCAGTCCTTGTTCTGGGATATTTCACTTAGATGTAGTATCTGCTTTTTCATATCAGGAATTAAAGGCAACAAGTATAAGATGATTCAATGAACAGAGATGGCACGAGGCTAATGAAAATCAACGAGCTTTTTTCTTCTGGGACTTCACCACCACAACAGGGCACTGTACATGGTGGACACAATGGTCACTCACACTGCCAAGAAACAGCCTGCAGAATCCAATATCCTCAGGTTAAAACCAGTGTCACAGAAAGGCTCTATTGTATTACAAAATAAAAATCCAACAGACCTTGCCAGTTTTCTAAAGCAATAATGACTGAAATCATTCCAAATCAAGCATATCAGTAACATTGCTTGTTTGCAAATGCACTTCTTAGAACTGCAAATTTGGGGAAATTTCATGCAACAATACCTCTTTAAAGCTCCGTATCCGTTACTACCTATCACCAACATGTCAGGATTATACTCTTCGGCAGCATTACATAGGACTTTCCTGGCATGTCCAGTGTAAACTTTCCTCTGTGGAGACACCTGCAACAGTGGCAGAAAAAAATGTATAAATTTTTTCATTATGAAACTACAGGGGAAAGAAAGATGGAAAAGGCTGCATAATGCCATTGATATGATCAGTGCAACACTGTACTGTGATCTTGGAATTGGTATTGTGATACTTTCATAAGCAGTGTACAAATATCTCAACATATTATAGGACGAAGATCATGACTGATCTACTGATGGCAATGCGTCTTTCAATTAAATTTTGCAAACTTAATACATGGAGAAAACCTAATAACATGGAGCTGATCTAGGATGAAGATCATGACTGATATAGTGATGGCATTGGCTTTTCAATTAAATTTTGCAATCCTAATAACATGGAGCTGATATATTGATGGACCTTAGGCTCTTAAAGTTTTACAATTCTAACTAAATTGAGTCAAGATCTTAATGGATAGAGCAAACAATGAAATAATCATAAAGGTGGTGGAAGATTGCTAAAGGATATTACTGGGTTTTGATCATTTTGGTTTTGATTTGGCTGACATCAAGGTTCAAATTTAAAAACTTCATGTTTATTAGAAAACCATATTCTCACAATGGTTTGGTGGTCATGGTTTGATGGTCTTCATTGGTTCTCTTCTAACTGTATATCTATATATATATTTTAAATATTTCTGTTGCATTGGCTTCTAACTGTATATCTATATATATTTTTTAAATATTGGGATTGAAGGCTTTCAGCACCCAATTAAATAGCATGCCATCGCAGATGCCAAGACCTTAATGGATAGAGCTTGTTTGAAATTAAATGTATTATCAAACTTTGAAATAATCATAAAGGTGCAGGAAGCTTGCTAAAGGATATTACTGGGTTTTTATTTTAGTTTTGAGTTAGCAAAGATCATGTAAACTTCATGCTTGTTAGGCAACTGCATTCTTACCATGACTTGTGGGGCATGCAATCTGCACTGGTTTTTAACTGTATAAATATTTCTTTAGATATTGGAATTGAAGGATTTCAACACCCCATTAAGTAGCATGTCATTACAGATGTCAAGATCTTAATTAATAGAGTCTGTTCGAAGTTCAATGCATCATTAAACTCTGAAATAATCATAAAGATATTGAAAGCTTGTTAAATGATATTAATGGGTTTTGATTTTGGTTGAGTTAGCAAACATCAAAGTTAAAATGTGAACTTCATGCTTATTAGGAAACAACATTATCACCATGGCTTGGACCATTCTCACCATGGCTTGGACTTCATGCTTATTAGGCAACAACATTCTCACCATTGCTTGGGTCTACACTGGCTTCTAATTGTTTATATGTTTTTTAGAATATTGGGTTTAATGGTTTTCAACACCCAATTAAGTAGCATTTAGTCGAAGCCAAGATCTTAATGGATAGAACTTGAATTTAAATGTATTATTAAACTGTGAAATAATCACAAAGGTGTTTGGAGGCTTGCTAAAAGATATAACTGGGTTTTATTTTTGTTTTAAGTTAATAAAAATCAAGGTTCAAATGTAAGGCAATCACATTGTCGCCTTACCTTGAGGGGTTTGCCCTAACTTCTAACTAACTAACCATATACATATATGTGGATTGAAGGCTTTCAACACCCAATTAAACAGCATGCCATAACAATAATATGCACATCAAAATTGAAAAGCATAACAATATTATGCAACCACATTCGTACCGACCATTTGGGTAATTTGAAAATTCAAAATATATATCCTTTAAATTGGTGACTTCAAGGGCATTATCAAACCTGAATTTAAATGGTTCTCTCCTAATGTTTATATTCCAAATGCACAATGAACCGTTACCATAGGAACACACAAGAGTGTTGATGGATCTCCATCCATGCTATAAAGCACCTTGAATCTCCCGTGCAATTTGCAATGAAAGCAGGGTTGGAAGGGTCTCAATACAGTCATCGATAACTAAAGCAGGGTTGGAAGGGTCTCAGTAAACTCATCCAACAGTTAAATGAAAATGAGTTTCTACCATTCAAGTCAACATTGAAACTGTATGAGTTTAGTTTTGAACGAACCCTGCATTCATGCCAACTTCATTTCCAATATACAATGTGAGTAGACCCTACATTTTTGGCTTTGCATACAGCCATTGCTTTGGCAAGAATCTTCTCCGTAGACTTCTCGATTATGTTTTCCGAATTGTTCACTGCTGGTGAAAACAAGATACCTGCTCAGGCCAAACTGCAATCAGAATCCGGCCTCAATAATAAACCCAAAACAGAATAAAGCACTTCAAGTTGAAATGCCATCAGAAATTCTTAGATGAATCAACACAACGCGCTCATTCTACAGCTTTCTATGCCTAAAATAAAATCCTTTTAATGAATAAACTCAAAAACTTTATATCATTTTACAGATTGCATCCAGTCAATATCCATAACAGCCGGAGAAAAATGGTAGAAAACACTTACCTGGATTTCTGGATGCGGAATTTGGATCGGGGTGAGCATGAACAAGAACGATTCTATCCTGCGATGTAAACAATTTGTTAAGAGCCCATTGGAGAGCGTTTTCGCTCTTCTCGGTCTCGTCTATGGCCACCAATATGAGCCTGCTTGCATTCATCTGCTTCTCCATGGACCCAATTAGTGCACCAGATTTTTTGTCTGCTTACACCCACTAAATTCTGTTGCTAACTTTATGCTGCGATGAGACTGTGGACTGCGTATGAAAAGCCAGTGTTGGACGTTCTTGGATTCAAGAAGAAGATCGCACAATTCTTGATTGCTCACTGAGAGTTGGGAGATCCCGGGGTGGTATTTATTTGGACGGGAAGGTCATAGAAAATAAGATCCCCGGATGGGGTGACACATGGCCACATGCGTCGTTGGACAGGGCGATAACGAGGGAAGTTAAAGCCTCTCGCCGCCACCCTCCCTCTCTGTCCAGTCATGATCGCTCTCATGTTTGAAGGTGAAGGCCAAGTCTTAATGTGTCGGGTTTTAATGGAAGCATGGGCTTGGTTCCTCGGCTTCAGTACGATCCTTGAGATCGACATCACTCCTGCACTAATGGCTACTAGAGCCATCAATGCTGCAGTTCTTTTGGTCTTTTCATTGTGTTGGAAATGTTATATGGGGCATTTGAGCCTGGAGCCCAGCATTCTTATGTTGATCCTGCCCCGAGACACTAATTCCTCTTACGTTTTTTTCACTCGCTTGGTGCCCTGAGCAGCCATGCCAAGAGAATGGGGCATGCCCTGTTGAGGGCCGGCCTATTATAGTAGATTTGGACGGCACAATCGCCCGGGGACTGTCTCTCGAACGCATATGCTAAGCAAAGACCATTTGGGCTCTTCGCGACAGAATTGGCCTGCGTAGGCCCCTTCAGAGCTCTGGCCTCACCACAACCAGGGACTTATCTCTCATGCTCCAGTTCCGATTGAGGTCCCTTCAGGTCTCTTGAGGCTCAATTGGTATGAGCAGGCTCAGCTATAGACACTTCCTCCTAGCACCGAGAATTTCCAAGGTGGTTGCGCGGTGGAGGAAGAATTTCCTCCCAACTGGGCGAAATTCTTGCCTCTCCTTCCCTCGACCGTCTTGGAGCGCCAACCTGCTACTGCACCACCAATCTAATACAAGAGTCAGTCGCTATGGGTTGCATAGTGGAAGAAGAGGCCTTACCTATAGAGGGCCACTCGGGATGCAATTCAGTTGCCTCCATGGAAGAAGACCCCGTCACAGACTCGACCGCTGCCTTCAACTCCATTGTAGCCACCTTGGAGGAGAGCCAAGCTCAAGCGGACTACTACTCATCTCCCGACTCCCACCGACTCATGGATGACCACCTGGTTCTGATATTTGAAATGAGGAGGGACCTGGCCAAGCAACAACAACACCAAAGTCTCTTTGGCAAACACCTGGATGCCCTCTACGCTTCCCTGCCAAGCGAGCATGAGAAGAGCCGCTGCCCAACGTGCTGTCAGCCCTTCATCTTTAGACTCCGTCATGATGGCCCTGGCTCGCCGCATGCATAGCTTCTTTCAGGTTTTTTTCTTTGGGTCAATGGAAACATTTTTTGCAATTTTGTCTATGTCTGTCTCTGGTTCAATCTTTAGCTCGAGTTCGATTCTCTTTGGTCCAGGTCGGGGCACCTAGTCCACTACCTATTCTGATTTCCACGAGAGTGACAGAACATGTGGCAAGTCCCATGGTTGTATTTTGAGAGTTATCAGCTTTTTTTCAAAGTCTTAGAACTATGGACATATGTCATGCCTTTGTGTTCTAGTTTTCACCTTGATAACACAACAACTAAGATTTTTGCTTTCCCAAGTTAATATAATTATTTTTATTTTGTTGAGGATTACCAACTAAATTCATATTCTGTAAAGGATTACCAACTATATATTTTGTTAAGGATTAAGAATTACTAACTAAATTTCTATTTTGTTAAAGATTACCAACTAAAATTTTTAGATCAACTAAATTTCTATTTTGTTAAAAATTACCAACAAAACTTTTTAGATCAACTAAATTTCTATTTTGTTAAGGATTACCAACTAAAAATTTTAGATGAAGATTTTTTTCAATTAAGAGTAATGAATAACTCACATTTATACATCACCAATTGTTAAGGATTACCAACTAAAAATTTTAGATGAAGATTTTTTTTTAAGTAAAAGCACCGAGTAACTCACATTTATACATCACAAATTAATTTTTCAACTAAAAATTTTTAGATGAAGATTTTTTTTAAATGAAGATTTTTTTTTCAAGTAAGAGTAATGAGTAACTCACATTTATAGATCATTAATTATTATTTTTTTTAAATAATAATAATGAATTAATCTACATTTATAAATTTTAATAAATGATTTTTTAAAAATAAGATGTTATAAAATCTTTTACCTCATAACATTTTAATTTTAAATAAACAAATTTAAAAATGCTATACATCCTCCCTATCCCTAATTATGAAATATACATCAATTTTATAATGAATTATTTATTTTTCAAACAAACAATTTTTCTATATGAAAACTAAAATGGCATTAAATTGGAGTATCCATTATTCCATGTTTTCATTAAATTAAATGCTTTCTCCAGTTTAATGAATTTTAATGAATTGGACCTTAAAATTGTTTAAAAAGTGTTGATGAATTAGACTTTAAAATTAGAACTTCCTAATGAATTAGGCCTTTAAAAAATGTTTTTTTCCATTGGAACAATTGCATTGCTAAACTTTAATAACATAAGTGAAATATAGTGGTTGAATTTCGTAATTAAAGTTTAAAAAAAAATTAATAGCATATTTGATATTAGTGAAACATAGTGGTTGAATTTTGAAATTAAAGTTTTAAAAATGTTTGATAATTATTTTTAGTCTTTCATTTTTTTTTTGGTCGTGTATAATGTTACCCAAGTTAGATGTAGTTGGTAAAAACAATATGGTTCAATAGTAATTGATTTATTTTTTATTATTTAAATATATAAATAGCTAAGTGTTTATTTAGTTAGGTGTATATTTCTATAGTTGATATTGTTTTTTTTGTCGTGTATAATGTTACCCAAGTTGGATGTAGTTGGTAAAAACAATATGGTTCAATAGTAATTGATTTACTTTTTTATTATTTAAATAGATAAATGGCTAAGTGTTTATTTAGTTAGGTGTATATTTCTATAGTTGATATGGTGTTTAAGAGTTTTCAATTCATGTTTAAAATTTGTGTTAAAATTTGATAGACCAAGATATTCCAACAATAATCAATTATTGTTATGCAATCTCAATGATACATTTAAATTATCAATAACTTGTGTTAAAATTTGATAGACTAAGATATTCCAACAATAATCAATTAATGTTATGCAATCTCAATGATACATTTAAATTATCAATTTCTATGAGTAACACTTCATAGGTGCTATGCATTATATGTACACCTATAACATATAATCTTGTAAATATGTGTTTTCTTATCTTATGAACGACATGCAATTAATTAGTTAATCAATTATGAAGATTAACACTATCAATTATTGCATGTTGGGTGAAGGAAATCTAGTCTACCATAACCCATTCAAAATTAGATATCCAAAATAAACATTATTACACTATGAATGTCAATGTCAATGCATCTTCAAAAAATCATGAAGTAAATCTACAACTATTAAAGTAAAAAATAGCAAGTAATTAATGGAGTGTTAGTGATATCAAAGTGTTGAATCACACAAAAGAAAAAGTTATTTATAGAATGCAAGAAAGAAGAAATAAAGATCTAATCTTCTATTATTGATCTAGGTGGATATTGGTGGCCACCCACCTATTCCAACTGGCTCCTCTTAACATTTTTTAGTTCATTGCGTTCTTTTGTAATTCTTTGTGATTGTGGGTTCTACACTTCTAGGTCTGTCTGAAGCCCTACACAGCTTCCAGGTGGATATTGGTGGCCGCCCACCTAATCCAACTGGCTTATTTTGGAAGTTTTCATGTCAGTACATCTTTCTTTACTTCCAGGGCCGTTTTTAGGGCCCTAAACAATGATTTTTTGGCTTGCCACAATCAAACTGTAGACATAGTCAGAGATTGAAGACATAATGTGTAGCTCTTGAAAAGACCTTTCCGACGAGATATCATGCGCCTAAAAAAGAGGTCGTATGCAAAAGTTACAACCCCGAGAAGTTGAGGTACCAACTTACCCATCGGGGACCACATAACTTTTGACGATTCATCTCCTAGGGTTAGGTTTTTGGATGTCTATGGTTTTGGCATTCACGAGTAATGTTAAAAAGGCCTCTGGAGCCTCATTGTAATCATTCTTCTCATACAGATGCATGTAGCAACCACATCTCTTCTCAGAGATAGTTACCACCATTCAAGCAATTTGTTTTCAGTTATGCAGTTTTACAGTTTCAACCTATTTTATTTATTCAATAGAAGTTATTGTTCACTGGATATTTGTTGTTGTTCTTAGTATCTTTGTGTTATTGTATTCAGTTTTTTATTCATTTCGTTCCACTCATAAATCCATATCAGTGGTATCAGAGCAATTTGTTCTTCATTTTTTTTTTCATGCATGTCCCCGACCAAGGATGATTTTAAGGGTGGAAATTTATTTTAAAATGTAGAAACCTTGGCGAATCTTACTAATCCTTCATATACCAACTATAAATGTTTGGCGATATTTTCGTAAAAATATTCAAATTTCTAAGGATTTTATATAGTTTGTATAAATTTTTGGCGAATTTTAATGTAACATAATTTTATCCTATATAAATTGGGCAAATATTTGTTTGGGAAAAAACCATGGAAAATTAGCCCATGAGCGAAATTTAGCCCCTAAAATCATCCTTGTCCCCGACAAGATCCGGGTACAAGAAGTTGGGATTCGAACCAGTCGAGCCTTTGTAAGATCGATCGCAGTGAGCTCGACAACAACCCATGGGGGATGGATAGAAAGATGATGGAGTAGGAGATCCTTTTAAAATGTTGCTTGAGGAAGCCCTTGCACGACAAAGGAATGGAAGGATGGGCGACTTTGCACTGATCCTTCGGCGGCTGCTCGCAGGAGACACATCTTCATCAAGCGGCCATGCAACCCCCTTCAAGGTACAAGTAAATTTTGATATTCCATTACTTGAAGGATTGATTGATGCAAATGTTGTAAATAAATGGTTGGATCTGCTCGAAGGGTATTTTTCAGTCCACAATTTTCCGACAGGGAAAAGATTACTTTTTCACTATTCAAGGTCGTCCCCCATGTTAAGGACTGGTGGGATACTTACTCTGAGCAAAGGATAATAAAGGAATCTATAATATTTGTGGTCGCCACCACATGGGATTCCTTCAGGGATGCCATTAAAGAACAATACTACCCTGTTGGAAGCTACGAGGACCAATACACAATATTGACCATGTTGGTCGGGAAAAGGACCATACTGTACTAGATTTCACTAGTATTTTCCATACCCTGTGCACCAAATTGGGTATCAAAGACTCTGAACGACATCTGGTGCTCAAATACCACAACTGTCTGCATAGATACATTCAAACATAAATGGATTTTATGGAAATCACATCATTAGGTGCGACTTATATATATGTTGCCAAGATCAAGAAGAAATTTAAGCAGAAGAGGAAAGAGTTTGGATCTGCAAACTCCTCACAGCCGAAGTAGGGAAAAGGCGACCCCAACCCACAAAATAAGGGACAAAGAAAATATGGCCACTCTCAATACAACCAGTCCAAGATGAAACATAAGAATGGTAATGAGAATTCGAAGAAGGACACAGGAAAGTGGTGTGAATACCATAAAATCCCTTGGCACAACATTGAAGAATGTTGCTCCAAGCAGTCACTGGTGGTCGAGCTAAAAGATTTTGAGTTTGAGGCAAATTATGACTTCGAATCAAATACAGAAGGAGGGAAGTGGATTATTGATTCCAAACCCAATGCCACTATCGCCACCACCAAAGTACAACCAAGCGAGCCAAAAGAACCATAGGAAGGGGAACACCTCTTTCACTCACATATGTGGGTAAATGGCGCTCCACTTAATTTCATTATCGATAGAAGCAGTTAGAAGAACCTGATATAAAAAAAGGTCGTCAATTGGCTGGAATTTCCAATGACACCACACTCGCATCCCTACACCATCGAATGGATTTGCCAAGGAAGAGATCTTCGTATCAACCAACAATGTTGTCTGGCGTATGACATCAATCCCTTCAAAGATGAGGTATTTTGTAATATTTCTCCCCTTGAATATTTTGGTATTCTTTTAGGACAACCATATTTGTGGAAGCGACATGTTGTGTATGAGTCTAGACCCCACAATATTATTATTACTTTGGGTAGACAATTGTATGAGATACTAGAGGTAGCGTCGCCTACCGATATTTCTTTAATCTCTGCTAAGTAATGTCGTAAGGTCATTTCATAGACCAAGAAGTTCGTCTTCTTTGTGATTCGTGCTCACAGTAAGCAGAAGGTCGTCACCACATTCGTGGCCTCTACACATAGCCTCTCTTTGCAACAAAACTAAGTGGAAAATATCGTGGAAGAGTATAGAGACATATTCTCCTCACCCACAAGGGTACCAACGCACTGCCAAGTCAAGCATCCAATTTATCTAACCCCCGGTGCACCTCTGCCTAATGGACTAGTCTATTGTCGCTCGTTGATGGAAAATTACGAAATCAAGCGTAAGATCCAAGAGCTTCTTCAAAAGGGGCACTTCAAACCCAATTCCTCCCCTTGCGGAAGCTCGATTGTACTGGTATAGAAGAAAGACGATACCTAGTGGCTCTGCATTGATTACAGAGCATTAAACAAAATCACAGTTAGGAACCGGTACCAAATTCCACGAATTGATGACCTTCTTGACCAACTCAAGGGGGAAAATTTCTTCAACAAGATACCTAAATTTTGGCTACCACCAAGTTCCCATCGAACCAACTGATGTATGGAAGACAACTTTCAAATCCAAAGAAGGTCTCTTTGAATGGATGGTCATGCCCTTTGGCTTAACAAATGCACCAACCACTTTCATGAGGTTGATGGATGACGTATTGAAACCTTTCACCAAATATTTTGTGGTGGTATATTTGGATGACATCATCTTCAATAGAACTTGGGAGGAGCACATGCAACATATTCAACAATTTTGAGCAATCTGTGACAACACAAGCTATATGCCAACTTGGAAAAAATGCTCCTTTGACATGAATAGGGTCCAATACTTGGGCTACATTATTGATGAGCATGGGATACATGTGGATCTAGCTAATATCCAAGTCATTTTTCACTGGCCAACCCCGACCACACTAACCGAGCTTCAAAGATTCTTGGGAGTTTCCAACTTCTACTGATGATTCGTGTTGGAATTCTCCCATATTACATGGGCCCTCAACCGAGTGACCAAGGTAGTGGCAGGGAAAATTTCGCATGGGGGAAGGAACAACAATGAGAATTTGATGATATGAAGCATCGCTTGTGCTTAGATCTAGTACTCTCCTTACCTGATTTGCAACAACCATTTGAGATTGAGATTGATGCATCCGACTATGTTGTAGGTGTAGTTCTCACTCAACACGGTCATATAGTAGTATACCATAGTGAGACACTCTCAGATACTATCCAGAAATACCCCACCTATGACAAGAAAATGTATTCCATTGTGCAAGCCTGTCATCAATGGAAACATTACATTCTGAGAAAGGAGAAAATCATTCACATTGATCACACGCCTTTGCATTTCATACAAACACAAGGGAATTTGCATAACGACCACCATAAAAAATGGTCGACATACCTACAACAGTTCCATATCAACATCAAGTATAAGACAAGGAGCACAAATCGTGTCATTTACTACCTCAGTCGACCTTCCATGGTTGCACTCACCACCGTGCTCCATTCCCCTGGGCATGAGGCATTTGAGTGGCCCCAAATTTATTAGCGAGATCCTGACTTCGCCACCACCTAGAAGCTCTTGGTTACAGGCATGAATGTCACCGATTTTCAAATTCAGGATGGACTATTATGCCATCTAGGCCATATTTGTATTCCTGCAAGTGAGCATGCAAAGATGATTTGGGAGGCTCACTACAGTTAGATGGCAGGAAATTTTGGCGTGGAGAAAACTGTGGCCATTCTACATAAACATTTTTATTGGCCAAAACTTTGACAGGACGCCAGCAAGTATATCAGATCTTACATTGCCTGTGCCATTTCCAAGCCAGTTGTTAGGGACCTAACCCCTCAAGTAGGTAGAACAATATATTCGGATGTAATAAAGGTCAATATTAATAAGGCCTTGCAATAAGGTAGAATAAGTTGAATGTAAGAAGACCTAATAGAAGCTTCCACTTCTAGAAGGATCTTCCTCTAGATGTTTCATTTGATTGACATATTTAGTATAAATAGGAGTCAAGGGTATGAGAACCCTAGCTTGTATATTATTGTAATAGAGCTCTACTTGACTGGAGGTTTCCCCCTCGAAGAGGCAAGTGAACATTGCTCTTAGAATCAAAGTGCTCTTTCTAGTGTTATTTTGATATCATTTCAGTGTTATTGTGGTGTTCTTCTGGTTATATTGTTGTTTATCTACCATTTCTACCATTTTATTTTTGTTCTGCATACTTTTTATATATGGAATATTACAAGTGGTATCAAATCAATTTCCTCAGCATAAAATTGCGGGTTATTTTTTTTAGGGTAGAGACGTATTCCAACATCTTTAAGCTATAAATATCTATTGTTACGCACATAAACCCGTGGTTGAGGGATTCATACACAAAGGAAATACAAGTGGTACTTAAACGCACATTTGTTGGCCACCCTTGTAACCCCTGTTGGTACCCCTTCAAGTGGTAGTGCATCATACAACACCTATATATGGATCGACCTATATTTCCTAAAGCCCTCTTTTGATAAACCGATTGCTTTCCTGACTTATATAGTGTCACCGAGAACAACACTCAGGAAGATATTGTCTAGTACCTGGGTAGTCGGGTAATACGACTAAGGGCACAGTCTAGCCTCCTTAGTTGGTTCCCTGAGATATTGGGATGAGTACTACTATTGGACCCTGCACGTATATCAGAGAGCTATAGCACAAGGAAAACCCTTGTTTGTATAACCCTTGAATACGTAACCCTTGGTGACGTAAACAAAACATAAAAAAGACAAGATCTATTGTCACGCAACTATGTTCAAGTTGCCAAATCACTACACATTTCTTTTTGGTTAAGCATTTGGGAATTTCATCACTGAAGTATTCTCCAGACCAGAGTTTGGAAATTTTTGCACCATTATTTGAGACCTATACCATTGGATTTATCTCTTCTCCCTTATCACATTCATACCTATCATTTTTCAGTAAATTTTTTTACCCCACCTGCCCCTTTTCGGTTCCCTCGTCATCATGGCCCATACCTGTAGCCAAGACTTGGAAGCTCGCTTCAATACCTTGCAATCTAATTTCACAGAGACCCAACAAGAAGTGAGACAACTCAGTGCCAATATTTCCACCATCAATCAAAACATGCATTCCTCCATCGTCGCATCAATCACCGAACTCAAAGAAGACCTCAAACAAGACATGACTACCCAACTTGAATCTGTCGTTTCGATGATCTGCACCAAGATGCATATCCCTGCAGATCCCCCTTCATCTGACTCACCTTTGCATACCAAAGCTGAACCTTCCTATCATTCCCATAATTTTCAGCCCCATCACTTTCAACGTTACCTATGCCTTTGGCAGGTGGATGTGACCAAATTTGATGGCTCAGATCCCACTGGTTGGGTAACTCAAATGGAACATTATTTATCTTTGTACAACATTACAGATGATTTGGCTAAACTTCGATATGGTGTTCTCCATCTAGATCAAAAATGTTGGCAATGGTGGCAATGGAGAAAAACTTCTCGTCAAGGGTATGTTGCTTGTACACACTTTATGGCAGAGCTTTATAAACACTTTGACACTGACACCATCCATTTAGGCCATTTGACAAATTTGAAACAATCTGGAACAATGGAAGACTTTATAGCTTCTTTTGAGCGACTAGCTTTTTGTACAGAGGGCATGTCTGATGTATTTTTATGAGAATGTTTTATTAGTGGCCTCAAGGATGAGATTCGTGCCCATGTCCTCATGGATCGGACTTAGAGTTGGGTGGAGGATACTAAAAGAGTTAAGGAAGCACAACAAGTTGTCTCTTCTCAAAACCGTAAACCCTCCTTTATTCCTCGCACTAAACCAGTAAATCCCACTAATCCTTCTGCTCCACTAAAGATCCAAAAAATGACCAGGGTTGAAATCGCTGAACGCCAAATCAAAGGCCTTTGTTATAATTTTGATGACAAATATTTTTCGGGCCACAAGTGTAAGGAACAAAATCTTTTTATGGCCATCTTGGAGGATATTTCAGAAGAGGATGTTGAAACTCCCCTTGTGTATGAGTCACCTGAACCCACTGACATAACCCCTCCCTCATACCC
Source organism: Picea engelmannii (assembly GCA_009831015.1). Taxonomy (NCBI): domain Eukaryota; kingdom Viridiplantae; phylum Streptophyta; class Pinopsida; order Pinales; family Pinaceae; genus Picea; species Picea engelmannii. The sequence goes on along the minus strand of ML793375.1, from coordinate 241,272 downwards.
TCCTGAAGTAGAACCGATCATTTCCCTAAATTCTCTCACTGTCTTCTCTACTCCTCAAACCGTCAAGCTAATTGGTCACATCAAGCATAGGAAGGTCATCATTCTTTTTGATAGTGGAAGCACCTATAATTTTATTCATCACCACATTGCCCAAGAAACTCATTGCTATATCCATGCAGTCAATAATTTCCAAATCATGATTGCCAATGGATGCTCCATGAAATGTGGAGGGCATTGTGAAAATGTGTGTCTCCAAATTAGTGACTATGATCCGGATTATTTTCGGCACGAAATGAGAGCGGAGATATAATAAAGAAATGCACAGAAATATTGCAGATATTCGGTAATATAACAGAAATGTATCAGAGATGAAACCATAAACACAGAGATACAGTAATACACGATTTCTATTAATGAAATAAATGTACAGCGACTGTAAAAGTACAGAGTGAAAGACTCGCTAGAATGGTGGTAGCTTATCTCTGAGAAGAGATGTGACGGCTACTCGCATCCATGAGAAGATGATTACAATGAGGCTCGGAAGGCCTTTTTACAATAGACAGGAATGCCAAAAGTCCTAGACATCCAAAAACCTAACCCTAGGAGATGAAGCGCCAAAAGTCATGTGGGCCCCGTTTGGGTAAGTTGGTGCATCAACTTCCCGGGGTCGTAACTTTTGCATACGATCTCCGTTTTAGGCGTATGAGAGCTCGTTGGAAAGATCTATCCGAGAACTACAACTTTTGGCTGGAGCAACATAGATCTACGATCCATGTTGCTCCCCGTTTTCCCAAAAAAACGTCGTTTAAGGCCTCAAAATGGCCCCGGAAGTTAAAAACTGCTAAAAATAGTAAATTACCAAAATTGCCAGAAACATGTTTTGGGCCAGTTGGAGAAGGTGGGTGGCCACCGATATCCACCTGGATCAGACTACCACCTGAAATCTCATATGTTTTCTATCGACATGGGTGGTTGTGACATTGTGTTGTGTGCAGATTGGCTAAGGACTTTGGGTCCCATTCTCATGGATTTTAAGGAATTAACCATGCAATTTGACCAGGAGGTCCAAGAATATAAGTTCCAAGGCATCATCGCTGGTTCACCTGAGATCATTAGTTCCCATCGCATGGAAAGGATGCTCAAAAGGTCATTCTGGCATTATTTCCCAAATCCATGCCATACAAGCAACTGAGACACCCTCTGTGCCGCATGACCTCCAATCCATCATCTCTAAACATAAAGTGGTCTTTTCCACTCCCCATGGACTCGCTTCGTCCCATGGTGTTCATGATCATTCCATTCCCCTTGTACTAGGAATCCTTCCTCCCAATATCCGTCCCTATCGTCACCCCTTTTCCCAAAAAATTGAAATTGAGAAAATGGTTCAAGAACTGCTTAACACAGGTGTTATTCTCCCTAGTATGAGCCCCTACTCTTCTCCTATGGTCATGGTCCTGAAGAAAGAAGGTTCTTGGTGCATGTGTATTGACTTCCACGCCCTCAACAAACTCACCGTTAAAGACAAATTTCCCATTCCTGTCATTGATGACCTCTTGGATGAATTGAGTGGTGCCCAATTCTTTACTAAACTTGATCTTCATTCTGGTTACCACCAAATCTGTATGAAAGAGGAAAACATTCCTAAGACTGCCTTTAGAACTCATGAGGGCCATTATGAGTTTTTGGTCATGCCCTTTGGCTTATGTAATTCCCCCTCCACCTTCCAAAGCCTCATGAATCATGTCTTTCATCCTTTTCTCCGTCATTTTGTCTTAGTTTTCTTTGATGATATCCTCATCTATAGAAAAACTTGGATAGACCATCTTGCTCATGTGGATCAAGTTCTCCATCTAATATCTCAACATCAACTTTTCCTGAAACAATCTAAATGTGATTTTGGCACCTCAGAATTCGAGCACTTGGGTCATCTTGTTGGCAAGAACAACATCAGGGTGGATCCTAAAAATATTGAAGCTATGCAAGACTGGCCTCACCCAAAGACTCTCAAAATCTTGCGTGGATTTTTGGGCTTAACAGGTTATTATCACAAGTTTGTTAAGAATTATGAAAATATTGCATCACCTCTCACTACACTCCTTAAAAAGAATTCTTTCACTTGGACTCCAGCAACTCCTCAGGATTTTCAAACCTTGAATATGGCCATGAGCACCTCTCCAATCCTGTCCCTTCTTGATTTCACAAATACCTTTGTCCTAGAATGTGATTCTTCAGGGAAAGGAATTGACACTATCCTTATGCAAGAGGGTCGGCCTTTGGCCTTTACCAACAAACAACTGTCTGAATGAAATTTTGGAAAATCAATCTATGAAAAAGAAATGTTGGCTATTCTGCATGCCATTGTGTTGGCACAGGGGCAGACCCAGGGTTAAACGCTTCAACAATGCACCAACAAAACCCTAACTACCGACCCTTTCGACAACACCAGCGAAGCAGATGTAGTCTCATCCGAGGTAGAGGCAGGGGTGGTTGCAGGACTCCAATGTATGCAACCTTAGATGGGACACAGATCTGCGATTACAATAATCTAACAAAGCACTTAGCAATTGTCGTTCAGTAGTACTTAACCTTTTCCTACAACACAGATAAACCCTAATGACAATGCAATGCAATATTCAACAAGATTCAACACATTCAAGCAGTAAACACATCAACATAGATCAGATATAACATCTTATTCACATCATTAATCACTAAGCTATCATATTCATCTAAGCATACATCATTGTACTAAGCATTAATCATATGAACTAGAAAACAACCATAAATCACAAAGTAATCACAACACAGGATATACGTGGTTCACCCCTAGCCTAGGGATATGTCCACCAACTCTTCTCTTCTTTATTATCTTCTATCAATCATCTACATGCACAGAGACATATAGTCCTACTCCGCATAAGACAAGAGATCTGCGCGCACTCCACTAGAACCTCCTTCCCCGAGCTAGGTTACAACACAAAGCCTTTACACAGTCTCTTACAGTCACTTACACTTATCCTTGCAAGCTTCTAACAGTATGCACAAAGCATGTACAACTACCACTTGCACTTATCATATCATCACACAGATGTCTATATCATACTTCACGCCACCATCTCTTACATTTCCTAGACATCTATTTATACATTACAAAGTGAGCCTAAACATGAGTAAACCCATGGGTTGACATCCCTATACTCGTTACATAAACCCAAAAATCCCTAAACAAGGGGCTGAGATCTTGCGATCTCCGCTTCGACTTGTGCTCCGCCTTCAATAGCCTGTTGAAGTTCCAAAATAGGTCAAACATGACCAAGGATCCTCAAAAATTGGTCAAGGGCCAATAGGCCCCCAACACTCACCTGTGACTCATCTCGAGTCACTCTAGTCTGGGTAGATTTGCTTCAAAATCCTCTAGCTTGGCTCGAGCTTCTTCGACCTATTGCTGTGCCAAGGCCTCCTGCTCCATGAAATTTTGGATAACTGCTTCGTTGACAGGTCCCTCTAAGTGTTGTTCGACTGCAGTGACTACTTGCTCTAGCTCCGCTCCTCAACCTTCAATCTTCTCAAACAATTGGCATGCTTCGTCTTGGATGGGTTGAATCCTATGAGTCACTTCCATGACTTTTCTTTGTATGGTGTGGACCTGCTATAGAAAAATGCACTATTCCTAGGATCACTTCATCCTTTCAACAACTAACCAGAGATTCAACTACGCTTGTACTATCGTTGCTTTCTTCTTTTCCTCTTGGAGTTGTGACTCCAGTGCCTTTAGTTCAGGTTCTTCAGTAAGTCGATCATAGGTGTGTGTACTTCTACTCCTAAGTTGTTTACATTCCAGAGCAAGTGCCCTGATCCTCTCAACTGCGCTCCGGGAAGTGGCTTCTCTTTGGTCTCGCACGTCTTGTGGGGTTCTTGGCATTGTTTGTAGCTCTAGGTATATGATTCTCTGTTGAAGCTGCTAGATAAATTCCATAAGCTGCGCGACTTGCTACTCCACTAGTTCGTCCGCCTTTTGCTCTAGGCCTGTCGCAAAGCAAAGTGCTCTTTTGATTGCTTCTTTAAATCCGAGATGCTATGTGAGAAACATCTCTTTCTATTGTTGGATATGTGCTCTCTCCTCTTCGAACTTGGTGTGGAGGTCATCCTTCTCCTGCTGCGCAACTCGACGTTGCTCTACCATTTCCTGTTGTGCTTGCTTCAGGGCCATCGTGGCCTGTTCTTTTTCTTCTTGCACTCGAAGAAGGCGATCTTCGATTGCATCAACTATTCTGTGGAGTTGGGCAGGTTCATCCCCCAACTCTGGTTCTTCTTATGGTGGGGGCGCAGTGGATACTTCGCGGCTAGATTGAAGGGCCTACTATACCCATCTTAGTTCTATCTCAATTTTTTCATACATGGCTGGTTTCTTGGCTTCTGTGTTCTGCATAATATGCTACGAAGCGTCTGATACGACTGCGATGATGAAGTCAAAGTCATCAAGAGTGAGAACAATCTGCATCTTTTTCTTACTAGATCTGGATTTCCTCCGTGAAGTAGGTTTCGTGGGGGAAACCTTTCTTTTATTAGAGGGAACAACCTCATCAATGGGATCCCTAGGCGGTGTTACTTCGCCTTTCTTCTACTGGTCTTATTTTCCATTGGTCTCTTCTTTATCTACATCATCATCACCTCCTCATCCAGGTGATTCTGAAGAATTTTCGTCTGATGCACTGCTCGGGTTCTGTACCTCTTCTATCTTTTCCCTTTTGCTAGTTCCAGGGGTGTCATGATCTTGGTGAGTTTCCTCTGATATTCCAATTAGTTTGGGATTAGAAATTTCGACGAGGTCATCAGGGATAAGGATCTCTGCATCAGTCCTTAGTTATCTCTTCGAGGTCCTCCTTTGTGAGCTTACAGTATGACTGAAGCTCTTCTTTATGCTCATCTGATCACGCAGTGATATAAATAAAGTGTCGATATGCGCAGTACTTCATGAGGGGTATAAACTGGTGCAAGGTATTCAACGTCATACGAGGGATAGCTACAATAGCCCTCTTTATCTGTAGATAGTATGTGTGGAATAATGAGTTCGACTGCCATTGTTTTCCCATATCGCTCGAGTACCCGAGAGTGGAAAACTTCGCAGCGAGTGGCTCGAATGGTTCAATGTCCGAGAAGGTAGCACCTTCGGACATCTCTCAGGTAGTAAAGGCTATGAGGATCAACAGCTAGCTGAAATGGAACTCATAGCCCTGATCTTGAGATTCGTGGCAATCCAATTCAAGCTGGTTGACTAAGTAGTTTGCCTAGTTCATCTGGAGTCCTTCTACACATTTTCCGGCAAGGTCAACAACGAACACCGTGACCTTCATAGGTAAGTTATTTCTCACTAGATTTTTTGTGGTTAGCTAGCAGGCCAGGCGGACTGTGCCATTCCGGATGGAAGCTACCTTGTAGCCTCATGTCCCTTTTTCTACATCACCATAGGTATCCTTAATCCTCTATGCTAGGGCGTGATCTGCAACCTTCCCTGGGTAGAAGTCTTGTGGGTCTGGTCCCTGCATGCTCAATCCGGTGATCCTATGGATCAACGTCAGATCGACTGTGATGTGTCTATCTAGCCATGGATAACTGCCATGGTAGCACGATAACAGGAGCTTAACACACTATTGATGGGCGAAATTGACCGTCCGTCAACTGAGAGAGTGGAGCCGGTCCAGGGTTGTCTAATAACCCCAGCCGTTTGGAATGAACCACCCTGACGGGTTTAGCGGCTCCGTTGGCCACTCTAAGGTCTTTAAGAGAACCAAAGAGAAAACTAATCTAAACTAACTAATCTAACTAAAACTAAATAAAACAAACTAAACTAACTAACAATAAATAAAACAAACTAAACTAACTAAACAAATTAAAATAAAACTAAACTAAACTACTAACTATTCTATATACAATCTACTAATTAATGTTATAATAACTCAAATCAACTATCTAATTACCAGCTGCAATATTACTTATTCACAAATGTACACTATAAACAACCTACAGATTTAATTAAAACCTGCAAAACTCATTATATTCTTCCCTAAGACAGCGAAATATGTTTTTGTTGATTTTTTATAAATAAGAAATAAAACTTACTGAAATTAAACAATCTAATATACT
>ML793375.1:204718-234490 GCA_009831015.1 Picea engelmannii | reverse complement strand
GGACCAGAATCGAAATCAAATCAAATCTCTTTAAAATAATTAAAACCAATTTTCTTCCAATGATCATTTGAAACGAATCACTCAAGATTCAAATGGTTTTATCATTCAATATTAAACATAATCTAAAGTGATTCAAACGAAAAGAAGGGGTAAGAATACTCTATTTTTCTTTTACCATAAAATCGGGTCAAACAGTAACAAGACTGTTTCATATCCAAATAAAATCAATAATGAGTCATGTCGTATGTGATACGATCTAATCCAACATAACCATTTCCCACTTATCATAGCTATAATGATATAACCACAGATTCATATCGTTCAATCAAATGTAAAGATAGAAAGACTATTTTGATTATGTGTAAACGAAATCATACGTAACAACATCGACCCAACCTATTTCGTGATTGATCCTTGCATAGGCAACAGACAGGACCGATAAATCATGATCGCAATCTTTAATAGAATCAACAGAGGTTATAATTATCAGCTGGGCAAATAATCAAAACAAATCATGACTGAGTTTAATTATAGAAACAAATCGTGAACCTGGATACAGTCAATTTCGTTCTTCGAATCAAATTCAAACAGCATATCATTGCAATATGAATCCAACTGATAACATAGTCGAGTAAACCAATGTGAATTAATCGACTGGGTATAATTGTTATGAATCATATCTATTCACGATTTGTGTGAATGTGTACAAAATCACATCGAAAATAATCTGAATTGTATTCCTGTTGGTCAAAAATCATATGGAACATAAAACCGTAACAACTAACCATTATTACCAATCATATCGAATACATTATAACCAAATCGAACCGAAATGTGATTGTGTTTAAAAATTGAAACATGAGAAACAACTTGTGTCTATAATAGATACAAATGACTTCAATTAGCAACAGAGCATCCATTTTAGCTAAATTAAACCAATCAAATCCACACCAAGATCCAATCAAATCGATGAAAATCCAATCGACGCTAAACCGGGAAAACTAAATTCCATTTAGTCAAAACATGGCTATGTATAGAATGCATACAGTGTGACAGAGAAAATCCACGCTGTAATCAGAGCTATTCAAAGAATTCGAATTCGTTATGTAAACAAGCGATATCAAAACATACATGTGAGGCTGCTCAAATTATGCCAACTTAGAATTCACGACCGCTGTAGCTGAATCCACATTTTTAAATAAGATGGAACCTGCCGTCCTTTGTTTCTTATCAGTGGCTTGCAACTTAGCCTTTTGACTGGTAAGCCGTGCAACCTGGTCCTCCAAAGAGTGAATTCTTGACTATAGAATCAACACATCATTATAATACCTTTCTAACCATGAGCTACATTGATCACATGATGGCACTGTAGATTGAGATAGAGCAGGAGAGGGTTTGGATGAATGACCGGGGGTTTCACAGGGCAACTTAATGCCTGGGTAGTTAGGGTCGTTCTGTAGGCAAGGGGGTAGGTTCGACACAAAGTCATACGAGGGTTTGGAACACAAACCTTCCGAATAGGGGTATTCACTAGCCAAGAAACGCTTCACTTCCAAGTCAGAGTCTTCACTCAACATGATAGGGTTAGGGTTGACAGGAGGTTTTGGCTTGTTCCTCGCCATCCGAGAAATTAGACGATCATTCTTTTTGCCTTTGGCGTTTGTAGTAGGTTTGGCTTTAGGATTCTTGCTCATAGCCTCAACGTTCTTAGTCACAATATGGGATAGGTCGATAGGTGAGTCGGGAAAGGGTTTAGGTAACAGAATGCTGTAGGGTACCGGGGGTACAGACTTGTCCTCACTCACCACAGGTTTGTCAACCTGCGGTGGGTTTGAATCCTCAAAATCATTCCGAGTAAGAAAATCATTCCAACAGTCTCCGTGTAACCCCAAATGACAAACAACAATAATCTTAACCAGCCCATAATGAAAAAGGATACTATCAGCCTGATTTCTCTTGTATCTCTTTGACATTTTAAACATGATTCTATGCAAATAATAAGGCATATTGAGCTGATAACCCATAAAAACCATAAGCAAACGAAGGTGGTGTAAGAAAACAAACCCATACCGACCCTCGCAGGTGATAAACTGTTTGATTATCATCAATAAATCATGCCAACGTTGTTTAAGCATGGTCACGTGCAGACCTTTATCACAGGAAGTAACTTTACGTGACTGGAAGAGCAGTGTCCAAGGGACCTCCTCTACTTTGCAATTCTTGGACCATCGTTGTCCAGTGGCTGTCAAACCCGTAGTAAGACTGATAAACTACTCGTCAATTTCCAATTGAACATCGTCGACCTTGGCTCGACAACCATCAAAGGTCATGGAGAATTGTCTAGCAACGCAGAGGTTAAAACCCTCAAATTTCTGTATAAACGGAAGCCACCCATTGTCTTCAAGGTCACTGCGGGCACTGTTGAACATCAACAGAGCCTAGCTGCCATTAGGTTCAGCCCTCGCAACTGGAGCCATGGTGTGAGCACATGGTAAGGGTTTGATTCTAATACACCAATGCACAGGAGCAGAGTCATTCGGTCTAACCACAATGAACGATCAAAGGGGAGAGCATAAATGTGCGCATGCGAGGGTGGTGGAGTTATTCACCGCCATGCATAATAGTTATGACAAAGTACAACCGGCGAATTAATCCTCTGTTCAATCAATCATAGTATAGTTCAAAACCATATCATTAGACCAACCAAAGAATCAAATGGTAGGTGTTATACCAACGTGCCATTAACCATAATTTTTCAAACCGTCGTCATTGAACATGAAAGCAACCCCAAAAGTTAAACATGCGCCATCGTATAAGTGTGTAATCAAAGTTTTAAAACATTGTGACAATATAAAATCGACAAGCCAAGAGCTATAAAAGAATAACAATAAGGATCACATCATATATTAAAACAAAATAAACCATGACCCCTATGCAATTCAATGACTAGGCAAGTCCCAAGAATATAAATTTACATGCTCAATGCTTTACCAGTTTAATAAAATCAAATTATGCAATCAAAGTAAGAATGTCCAAATAGGCATAATTCGAAAATCCCTTCAGCCACATAATAATAATCCAAAGGTAAGTGCCATTCAAAATATCAATAAAAGGATCATGACAGTTCAAATAACGATGGAGGAGTTTTCATGCTTACAGTCGTGAAAACTAAATGAAGACGAATTTGCAAGTGTCGCAAGAAATGAAAATATCGTCTATTTGCAAAATGCGATGACAATTTGAAGTTCAGAAGACATAGGTGTAGGCAAATTATAGGGCAATAGAAAAAATTGAATTGGCTGCCAACACACACGTGTTAAGTTCTTGGTGCCTTCCAAAATGTGGAATCTTCATCACATTCAAGATGGTTGACTGCGCGAGGTTCATATTCCATGGTTGGGGTATTATCCTCGATTTCTACCCCTTCGTCCTAGTCAAGTACCTGTGAGGGGCAAGCATACTGTGGTTCTTGTGGTCCCCTAGGTTGAAGTCACTGAATTTTAACGTCAAGATCTTATCCTGCTGTGTTCTAACTGCATGTATCCCCTTTGATATGTATGCATTAACTAGGGTGTAATCAAAGTCTTTGGGGACACTTCCACGAATCACCACGCCAGCCAAAGGTAGGATGTAGTCGGGCAAGATAGTTGGGATTAACTTTGCATTCGCCAAGTCATGTCGTTTCTTGGTTGTTTTCTTGACTGTGGCTCCGGATGGTCCAGATCCATGAGCAATTGATGGGGAGGCTTGCACTCCTCTTTTTGATGAAGCTTGAATCCCTACGGCCATTACTTTTTTGGCCATCAGTTGGATTAATACTTCTTCTACACACTTTTCAACTACACTGAGCTCGTCTGACATACACGCTCTCGATTGGATAACTCAGGTTGATGAATGAATGGTCAATGCAATATACCAGGTGGTGAAATCCCAGTAAACACATCACGGTAGCAATGAGTTCTCTCGTTGGTGAGGATACAATTCACAAAAGTGTTCTCGGTGCAATAGTCGATCGACTAAGTAGACAATGAGGTAAGAGATCTCTCCAACGAGCGAGAATCCTTCATCAATGAAGTTATGTCCATTGCAGCGCAGTCCCAATGGTCTAATGACAAGATTTCTAGTCATAACTTCTATTCTCACCGTTCGGGGTGTTGGTATAATGGTTATAATGCTTCCAATGGTCATATCGCTTCACCATGGCGAAGTGCCACGTTGTGTTGTTCTGATATCCTGACGAAGTTCCAGTTTTGCAATCCTTCCTTCTGCGAAGTTCCCTCTGGAACCTTCTTCAACTTTTTGATCCTTGCTTTCTTCTTACTGAGTTTTCTAGCCTTCTTCCTTGTGATCTTTGTCTCAGTATTTCTCTTTCCATTCTGTTTCGTATCTCCTTCTGGCATAGTAACTTCACATTGTTGATATTCTTTTGTAATATTCAAGGGAAATAATTCTTCTCTGTCTAAGGTAGGTTCTTCACTCTTCTGTGAGTCTTCTTGTGTTATTTCAACTTCGACAACCCGATTTATGGTCCTAAGTTTCTTTGACTTGTCCTCCTATTCTTCTACCAAGTGCGCTATTCTTCTAGTCATGAAATCTTTTAATTCTTTTTTTTTCTGTTCTAGGGCCTCTTCTTCTTTTCTCCGGATCTGATCTCTCTCGATCTAGGTTTTTCCTAACAACATAGCAAATGGGGCGTTATTCTCAACGAATTTAGCAACCTCAAATTCTTCCTCTGTCGAATTTCCTTGATTAATCATAGATATCTGGGTTAGTCTTCCACATAGGGTTATCAACTTTCCTCTAAATAATCCTATTCCTCCCAATGAAGGAATCATAACAGACTTTCCTAAAATTTCCCAGGTTCTTTTTGTCATGATATTCACCCGTGTTTCCTCATCCATAACATAGTCAATGTCGAAGTATCCTATTCTTGCTTCTATGCAGTCTTTTTCTTTGAAGATCTCTGATAAGTTGACATTTTTGTGATCATTCAGGGTTTCTTTCATTTGTAGTAATACATTCTCTGATTCTTTCCGGGGTTCTACCATGGTCTTAGTTTCTTGATCTTCCTCAGGGTTTTCTAATCTCATATTCATCCTTTTAACCTTAGCAATCATTCTAGAGCAATCCAAAACTTCATGGTCCATATCTTTACAACAAATACAACTAGGTCTTCTATCAGGACATTCCTTAGCAAGATGTCCTGGTCTTCTACAACTATAACAAAGAATTAATCCTCGCTTTTTCCTAAACGATCCCCAACCTTTCTTGTACTGTGCACTAGGATCATAGTGACTAACTTGCAAAAAATTCTTTCTAGGATTCTGCATCCATTTGTTAGTCCAAACATTCTTTCCATGCATAGGAATAACATACCTTCCATTATTTCTATAAGATCTACGCATATAAAACCTTCTTTCTTCTAGATGTGCCCTAGTTTTCAGAATAGGACCAAATTAATCAGACATACCTATATCCATACTTTGAAACAAAAAATTCCACTTATCTTACCTTTAACAGAGCACGCAGCTTTTCGATCTTACCTCTTTAATCAAAATTTTCACTTTACCTTTATCATATCACAAAGCTTTCAGATCTTAAACATTTTCACTGTTCTTACCTCTTTTCTTCATATCTGACTTCTCTTCTTAGCACAGAGCTTCATAAGTCAAGTAGGATATTGTGCACTAGGGCAACATATCTACGCACAAAAAATTCTCTTTTCTTCAGTTCCCAACAATCACAGGTTCAGGTCCTAGAAACTGAACCATTTTTTGGCACAGGGGTATACCCAGGGTTCAATGCTTCAACAATGCACCAAAAAAACCCTAAATACTGACCCTTTTGGCAACACTTGTGAAGAAGATGCAGTCTCACTCGAGGTAGAGGCAGGGGTGGTTGCAGGACTCCAGTCTCTGAAACCTTAGCTGGGACACATATTTGTGATTACAATACTCTAACAAAGCACTCAACAATTTTCGTTCAGTAGTACTTAACCTTTTCCTACAACGCAGATAAACCCTAATGACAATGCAACACAATATTCAACAAGATTTAACACATTCAAGAAGTAAACACATCAACATAGATCAGATCTAGCATCTTATTCACATAATTAAGCACTAAGATATCATATTCATCTAAGCATACATCATTGTACTAAGAATTAATCATATGAACCAGAAAACAACCATAAATCACAAAGAAGTCACAACATAGGATATATGTGATTCACCCCCAGCCTTGGGCTATGTCCACCAACTCTTCTCTTCTTTATTATCTTTTGTCAATCATCTACATGCACAAAGACATAAATTCCTACTCTGCATAGGACATGATATCTGTGCGCACTCTGCTAGATCCTCCTTTCCCGATCTAGGTCACAACATAAATCCTTTACACAATCTCTTACAGTCACTTGCACTTAGCCTTGCAATCTTCTCACAGTATGCACAAAGCATGTACAAATAACACTTGCACTTAGCATATCATCACAAAGATGTCTATATGATCGCTCACAATTCCATCTCTTACATCACCTAAACATCTATTTATACATTACAACGTGGGCCTAAACATGGGTGAACCCATGGGCCGACATCCCCATACCTATTACATAAACCGAAAACCCAAAAATCCCTAAACAAGGGGCCGGGATCCCATGATCTTCGCTTCGACTTGTGCTCCACCTTTGATAGCCTGTTGAAGTCCCAAAATAGGTCAAACATGACCAAGGATCCTCAAAACTTGGTTAAGGGCCAACACGTTGATCTGTGGCGCCCTTATCTATTGGGGCAATGCTTCCAAATTAAGACAAATCATCAAAGTCTCAAGTATTTTCTGGAACAATTCATTTCCTCCCCATGGAAATAAAAAAGGGTGACTAAGCTCTTTGGATATGATTATGAGATCGTTTACAAGAAAGGTAAAGAGAATGTGGTTGCGGATGCACTTTCTCGAAAATATGAAGATGAAGGATTCATTTTTTCTCTCTCCTTCATTGTACCAGATTGGCTCCAAGCCGTTCGCCAGGAATGGCTACACGATCCCAAAAGTTCGCATCTAATACAACAATTGCAGTCCAATTCTCGAGTTTCCCCAGTGTACTCTTGGCTCCATGATGAGATTTGATACAATGACCGTTTGTACTTAAGTAAACAGTCAAAACTTAAATCCACGGTACTTTTTGAGCTTCATGCTACACCCACAGCTGGGCACTCCGGGTTTACCAAAACCTATGACAGTGTCAAACATTCTTTTTTCTGGGATGGTATGAAACAAGACATTCGTAATTTTGTAGCTGAATGTGATGTGTGTCAACGCAACAAGGGAGAAATAGTCAAATCTCCTAGCACACTACAACCGCTTCTGATTCCACCTATTATTTGGAGGGATATCTCTATGGATTTTATTACATTCTTACCTAAATCGGGAAATAAATCAGTCATCATGGTGGTAGTTGATCGCCTTTCCAAGTATGCTCATTTGTTTGATGTTCAAAGCCCATTTACAACATCCATTGTGGCTCAACTTTTCATGGATCAGGTCTTCAAGCTTCATGGCATGCCACATTCTATTGTTTTTTATTGTGACCCAACTTTCACTAGTAATTTTTGGCAAGAACTATTCAAGCTACAAGGCACCCAATTACATCTCAACACATCTTATCATCCCCACACTGATGGTCAAACTAAAGTTGTTAACAAATGTTTGGAAACATATTTGAGGTGTTTTTCATCATAAAAGAAAAATCAGTGGGCTCAATGGTTACCCCTAGCTGAATGGTGGTACAACACTTCATACCATACAACTACCCGCATGACTCCTTTTGAAGAGGTATATGGACAAAATCCACCTTCAGTTCTCTCATATTTACCAGGTGTCTCGAAGGTCCAGGCGATTGACCGAATGCTTACACCAGCCATCAAGAAACAAGTCTTATACACTCATCTTCTTACTCCCGATCGGCCTTGGGAATCCATCTCGACAGATTACATTTATGGTCTTCTGTCCACCAAGCAAGGCAATGATTGCATATTTGTGGTGGTTGATTTATTTTCAAAGATGGCCATTATGATAGCCTATAAGAAGAACATCACAACAGAAGATATTATCAAGTTCTTCTCTGAACGACTGTGGGTCCATTTTGGTATACCAAAGTCCATCATATCCGATCATGACAAAAGGTTCCTCAACATATTTTGGTTGAGGTTTTGGTCATTGTTGGACACCAAGCTCACTAAATCCACTGCCTCGCACCTTCAAACCAATGGACAAATAGAAGTTGTTAATCAGATGATTGTGCACATCATGTGAATGTATAACTCTAAGAATCCACGTATATGGGATGAGAGTCTTCCTTATGTTCAACACAATGACAACAGGGCTCTCCATAGCTCCACCTTCCATAGCCCCTTTCAGGTGGAGTTTGGATTCCAACCCTTGGGTCCCATTGATGTTTCACTACCTCTTGCAACCACACAGACAGATTCTTCCCATATTTAGTCTGAGGCCAACAAAGACACTAGATTCATTGAGCAGACACAACACATCCACCAAAATTTCCATGAGATTTTGCAAAAATCCAATGCTAAGTTCAAGAAGCGCCATGATCAAAACTGGGTACCACACAAGTTTCAGGTGGGAGACAAGGTCTGGTTACATTTAAAAAAATAATGCCTTACAAGGTCCCATAGGAATCTCCATCCACTTCTCTATGGGCCTTACACTATCACCAAGGCTATGGGTGACAATGTTTTTGAGCTCAACACTCCCCCCTTCCCTTGATTGCACCCAATGTTCAATGTGGACCTCCTTCGGCTATATTTTCCACCATTATTGGACACCTCAGAGATTGAAGAACCATTAACACCAACAGAGCTCAACCCTAATTGGAGGGAACAAGCATCCATTGATTATATAGTGGACACACAGGTCAAGGGCACTCGCTAATAGAAGATCCAACTTTATCGGGTTTTCAAGGCAGGGCATCTCCTGCACCAAGGAAAGTGGCTCACCCAAATCCAAATTTAGCAAAAATTTCCTCACCTGATGGGGGAATTCAACACAATGGAGACCATTTCTTCCTAAGTGGGGAGGACTGATCCAGGTGGATATTTGTGGCCACCCACCTATTGCAACTGGGTCCTCTTAATAGTTTTTAGTTCAACATGTTCTTTTGTAATTCTTTGTAATTGTGGGTTCTACACTTCCGGGGCTGTCTAAAGCCCTACAAAGATTCCAGGTGGAGATTGGTGGATGCCCACCTAATCCAACTGACTTATTTTGGAAGTTTTCATGTCAGTACATCTTTTTGTACTTCTAGGGCTATTTTGGGGCCCTAAACAATGTTTTTTTGGCTTGCCACAGTCAAACTATAAACATAGTTAGAGTTTGATGGCATAATGTGTAGTTCTCAAAAATACCTTTCCTATGGGCTATCATGCGCCCAAAATAGAGGTCATATGAAAAAGTTACTACCCTGGGAAGTTGAGGTACCAACTTACCCATCGGGGCCCACATAACTTTTGGCGTTTCATCTCCTAGGGTTAGGTTTTTGGATGTTTAGGGTTTTGGAATTTATGAGTAATGTTAAAAATTCCTCTGGAGCCTCATTGTAATCATTCTTCTCAGACATATGTGCTTAGTATCCACATCTCTTCTTAGAGATAACTACCACCATTTGAGCAAGTTGCTTTCAGTTCTGTAGTTTTACAGTTTCAACTCTTTTTATTTATTCAATAGAAGTTATTGTTCACTCGATATCTGTTGTTGTTCTTCGTATCTTTGTGTTATTGTATTCAGTTTGTTATTCATTTAGTTCCTCTCATATATACAGATCAATTATCTAAAAAAAATGAAATAACAGAGTTCCAAATCAAAGAAAACAAATCGTGTCTTTTTCCAACCAACCAATTAGATCTCCATGACCCTCCTTTAAATAAAACAACATTTTTGGATCTCCATAGGGAGAATTCTAGAGGACCCACTACTCATTCAATTGGTTTCTTATAATATATGAAATTGTCTCATATATTTAGAGCCTTTCCAAGTCATGGTTGACTTATGGAGTTCTAATAGCAACTTGAAATTAATGGCCACTCCACCTCATAGAGGATCTAAGGCTATGTGCTCTTAACTATATAACATTCTCCATGAATTTCTCCTTGAGCTACAATGAAAACCCAATGAATCTATGATATCATAACCGTATCTCTTGGAAAGTATTAATCCTACCTTCACACCATTAGGATAGAATATTAATATAAACACATTCAAATTTAAGAACTTAAGTAACCTAAGTATTCATCTCATTTTCCATAATACAGACAAAACATTTCAATTAAATATTTTTTTTTGGATAATCTTGAAATGACTTTATTGATAACTTGGGAATGTTTAAGTACACTTATCAGATAAAAAATAGATTAGTAATAAATGGGTAAAAACAGTGATTATGAGGCTCATCATTACCACTTGGCTGAAGGGTTTCCTACCCTTGTGCAATATGTGTAAAATTAGATCGAACATTATAAATAAGTTTTGGTCTTCTTCACTCATATTCTCTTACATATTCCTTCTTGCACAAATTAATTTGTTATTAGATATAAAAAATACAAAATACATATTCCTCTCTACATCATCATCCCAAATATTAGAATCTCTTTCATCCAACATGACATCCTCAAATTGATACTCCTGAACTAGGCCTAACCCATTAACCAAAAAATAGAAATCAATGTGACAAACCTCTGTGATGATTTTAGAAAGTATGGATTAAATGGAAAAAACATTATACCAAGCCTCTACACACCCTCAAAGGCCTTATATTCCTTTATCTTTATTGTGTTCTTTGAACTTGTAAAAATTGAAACATAAAATAGATCAAATTCTTTAACCTGCCTTGGCAATTCTTTTTCAACTGATGGTAAAAGAATATTTAGTGGATCCAGTGTGTGCTCAATGATGTTTTATAGTGGAAACTATTAAACTAATAATAATCTCCATTTAGGATCATCAACAAGCATCTTCATCTAGAAAAAAGGAATAGACATGATAGTCTAACATGATAAATAAAATACCCCATGCACTCTTATATTCATAGCCTTCCAATATCCATTACGATGAGGCAAGTATTTCAGGCACCAATTTACCCACCTTTTTATTGATGAAAGAACTATAGATAATGATATACATACTTAGCATGAGATAAATAATTGTAGTTAGCCTTGTACTTGGTGGGATATTTTATTGTAGATCTATCTCAAGTGACCCTCATTAACATGAGTTTTTGTATGCTCTAAAGTTAACTCCATTAACACCTCCACCTTACCTAAAACCTTGTTCAAACTCTACGTAACAGTAGATTTTGGCACTTGGATGTTTTCTTTGAAACCAGGTTCCCAATTTCTTCTTCTTTTTGTTCATCATCCATGTTATATGTGTGACCTTGCTTGAGTCTTCATGTAAACTATATTCCTTTCTAGTTTTAACTTGAATTTCAACATCCCTATCCCCTTATTCCCATAAGTATGCTCCTACAAATTTTGTCTCTAACATCAACATTGTCCACTCTATGCATGTTATCAATAAACAAAGTATTATATCCTTATGAATAAATATATTTGGAATCCTCTGAATTATTGGTTGTGGTCTCAATACAACAATCATCACAAGCTTTTCAATTTGTTATATTGACAAATCATATATGGTCTTTGTAGTGCTATAGCAAGGTCCATAGTCTTTAAAATTCGACAACATAGTGGATGGATTTGTCAAGGTTGAGATGTAGACAAATTTGTAGTGATGCCTTTGGATTTTGAATTATAGGAGTATATATGGCTATAGACTCAAATTCTATGCCTGAAGAAGTTTTAGTTGAAATTCAAACAAAGGTAAAATAATGGAAAACCCTCCATTTGATATTGAAAAAATGATGATAAATTATGCCAACCATCTACTATATCCAAAGTAGAATTCCAAAATATCATAACAAGAACACAACTAAGAGGGACACAACAGTAAGCTATGCTTCTTTTTCAACTTCTTGAGGATATTATAGGAGGCCTCTTTTCTCATGTTGCTTCAACTTAAATGTCTTAGAATAAATGAAGGACTAATTACAATCCCGCCCCACCCCTTTTGTATCATGACATGAAAAATTGAATTTATAATGTAGACATTGATGTTTATACTGTAAAGTCATTGCAAGATTTATTGTATCACCTCATAGCTTTCACATTTTCATATATAACTTTTGTTGGTATTTTTTCAAACAACAATTGCCACATACCACTACATCATTTAATTAAAACTTCTTTAAGATTTGAAACATAATCGAATGGTTGAGAAAATAAAAACCTCTCCCCAACTAAGGAATTTATCCACCCTTGGTCAACATGTAAGGTAAAGTAGATTTCCCTAGAGGTTTGGATAGGGAAATGATGAAGGGATGAAATGAATTCTATCTTGGAAATAATAAAATCCATAACAATTTAATCCAATGTTTCTTGAAAAATAAACAATTTTAACTAAATTTTGAGAAAAGAGATAGATACACTTGATCTTTTTTAATGAACCCAATATGAGTAGGTGTTATCCATTTTAAACAACTTGGTAGTGATTTTCTTCTTTTGACATATATCAAAATATTGTAGTGAACCTCATGCATGTAGTGAGTCTTTGATAGATGGAAATGGAGAAGTCTCTAGTGCTATAAATGAAAAAGTTTGTAGCTGGATAGAAAGGTAGATGTTTGTAGTGCTTGATATGCAAAAGTGTAACGTCCCCCGGTCACCCTTGTTGAGGACATGCCACTAAATCAAAACCAAACTTTTCTGAAAACTAGTTGTAGCACACCCAACTACCCAGGCCGATCATGCTACTTGAAACTATCATGATCTGACACTCTCTCTCTCTCTCACACACAGATATATATATATATATATATATATATATATATATATATATATATATATATATAATGCAATTTTAAACAAACATAAACATCCAGTTCATACACATATTCATGCAGAAGCGACAATAATGCATACATGCAATAAACATAGGCAATTATGATAAAGTTCTAACACATGTACAAGATACACATCATAAAAACATAGCATGTGAAATTAACATAGATTTGGTACTTATATTTTTATGAGAAGACTATCGACTATGTGAAGACCTTCCATGAACCTCCCAGCCTTAGACCACACTGCTCTAAGCTATCAGCAGTGGGTCACCCCCGATCTGGGACTAAAATCCACCCAAGGAAAAGGAAACCCTAGGCTAGGCTGAGACTATGGAAAGTTGCACAATGCAACAAGAAGGATTCCCTCCAAGGAGCCTACTTACGTGCATTGCTCACAGACTCTCATTCCCCACATGCCTGTCCCACCCTAGGAATATGCACCTTCATTGTTCCATAGTTCATCAGATGCTCCACTTTCCTTCCAGGAATTTAGAAACACGAAGGATTAGGAATTCTTAGAGATATGTAGCTGTTGCTAGACTCCCTCAAGGAGAAATCACTTCCCTAGAAAACTCTCTCACCTAGAGAGAGTTTCTCACATGCCTGACAACGTTCTTCTTCAACCACGAGCCTGACAGCTCACCTCTTCAAACCACAGTATAAAAAAATGTCTAAGGCAAGGGACGGTTCAACAACTACAAAGATTCACATTGGAAGAGGTTCAACAATGGTGAAAATGGGTCTTGATGAGTGATTTATTAGTGCATGCGTGAATGGGACAAGGGATGGCAAGAATCGTGAGAATGAACTCATGACGAAATATGGCTAAACTGGTCAGAATGCTGAGAGAGAGAATGGTGAGAATGGTCATACTGTAGAATCGTCAGAGAGCTAGAATGGTGAGAGCGAACCCCAACAACGGTGGAAATTCCCACATAAATTTGCATGAGTCCTAGATGATACTTGGCTCTCCAAGAGCTCGTTCCTCTCCACTTAGAGTTCGTTCCTCCCCCAAAGGAACTTAGGATAACTGGGATTATTTCCAAAACTTTATTAATTTATGAAACATTATAATATTCCCTTGGGTTAATCCCTTAAGCTTAGACCCTCTTTTCTAGCCTCTCAAACCCATTCTCTTTCCCTTCCTAGTGGATCTTAGTCCCCCATAAATATTTCTTCCTGGTTGGTATACACACAATGATGTATTTTATTAATGATATGCATAATTACATATACAAAAATAGGCTCACTGACCTTAACATCGAGGCTCTCCGGCCTAATAAAAACATAATCCTACCAACTTATAAATACTTGGCTCACTAGCCTATAAACTTCATTATACATCATTACAATTCAATAGGGGCTCATCCTTGGGGTATTATAATCCCCTTCCCTTATTTTTGCATTGTTCTTAGTGCAACTCATTTACATAACATCGACAAGATTTTCAAAATCTTCAAAAAGATGCGGGTATTCTACCCACATAGCATATTCATGCTCCCATGTTGCATCCTCGGGACCGTACTAGGTCCATTGAACCTTTATAATCCCCATGGATCGATTCCAGAGTTGTTTGATTTTCCGGTCTAGAATGCGTACTGGATGCACTTGAAAAACACTTTCTTGCTCCACCTGAATCACATTCCAATCAATAACATGATTAGCATCATGTATATATTTCTTAAGCAATGATACATGGAATACATTATGTATAGACATAGATGCAGGAAATGCAAGCATATAAGCTATTGGTCCAATCCTTTCTAGGATTTCAAATGGCCCACAATATTTGGATGCCAAATTGGAGCAATTTACCAACTTCAGGGAACTTATGTTAGCTTTCACTTTCAAAAAAACATGATCACCCACTTTAAATTAATTGTGAGTTTTGTTCTTGTTAGCATAGATTTTCTGCCTGTCTTGGGCATCCTTTAAATTATGTTTAATATTTATCATTTTCTCTTCCATTTCTCGGAGAAAATCTGGCCCAATCACTGCTTTGTCAGCTGGGTTGTCCCAACTTACTGGTGTGTTTCACTTTCTGCCATAAAGTGCCTCAAATGGGCTCATCTTCAGTGATGCTTGGTACCCATTGTTGTAGGAAAATTACACCAGGTGTAGACAATATTACCATTTAGATGGTTTTTCCATCACATACATCCTTAACAAATCTTCTATCACATGGTTCACCCTCTCTATTTTCCCATCAGTTTCGGGGTGATAAGTTGTGATGAAGTTCATATTTGTTTTGAACCCTTTGAATAACCCCTTCTAGAACTTTGATGTAAACTTTGGGTCTCTATCATACACAATTGTCTTGGGTATGCCATGCAAGCATGCTTCTTCTCTCATATAGATATCAAAAACATTGGTTTCTTTGTGATTAACCTTCATATGAATGAAATGGGAACCTTTAGTAAGTTTTTCCACCACCACCATGATAACATCATGTTGCTTTCTTGTTCTAGGAAATTGGGTGATGAAATCCATTGTCACCACTTCTCACTTCCACTCAGGAATGGGAAATGGTTGCAACAACCCAACTGGGTGTCTATGCTCATCCTTAACCTTCTGACACTCCAAACATTTCACAATGTATTCAACACTATCCTTTTTCATGCATGGCCAATAATATTGGCTCTTGATTGTTGAAACTGTTTTCTGATATCTTGGGTGTCCCGCATAAGGTACATTATGCATCTCTTTTAAAATTGTACTCCTCAATTCATGAGAATTGGGAACATAAATTATGTTCATGTATAGAAGAATTCCATCAATTCCCAATTCATAGTCTTCAACTTTCTGTTTCATTTTTCCTTGTTGCAATTTTGTTACCAATTCCATGTACTGCAAATCTACTTTTGTAGACTCATAAATTATTCCTTTAAGATCAATCTGATACATGATAATGGTTGTAGCATGTAGTTCACGCACTCTCGTGCTAAGTGCATTAACCGTTTTCTTTTCCTTTCCTTTGATGTTCTTAATATCAAAGTCATACTCAAAGAGGAATTCCAACCATCTTCTCTACCTAGAATTCAAAGTTGGCTGATCAAACAAGTATTTCAGACCATTATGGTATGTCCTCAACTCAAACCTCTTTCCCATGAGGTAGTGCCTCCACTTCTTCAAAGTATGCACTATGGCTGCCAACTCCAAATCATGAGTGGCATAGAGCCTTTCATGCTCTTTCAGTTTTCTGGACTCAAAACATATCACAAACCAATTTTGACTGAGGAATCCACCAAGTCCTTCCTTACACACATCTGTGCAAACCATAAAATATTCATTCAGATCAACAATAATCATAATTGGAGCACTGGTTAACAACTTCTTCAATTGCTGGAAGCTCTTTTCACACTTTGTTGTCCATTGAAATTTCATCCCCTTCCTTTGCAAGGAAGTGATTGGGTGAGAAATTCTTGAAAACCCTACAATGAATCTTCTGTAGTATCCAGCTAGACCCATGAAGGATCTGAATTTTTTCACATTCTTAGGTGTTTTCCATCCTTTAATGGCCTCAATCTTTTCAGGGTCCACTGCTATCCCTTCTTCGGATATGATATGCCCCAAATAGTGAATTATGTTTTGATAAAATGAACACTTGCTCAATTTGACATACAATTGATGTTCTCTTGGCAATTGCAACACCATCCTCAAATTATGCTCATGTTCTTCCTATGAATTGGAATACACGAGGATTTCATCCAAAAAGACAATGAAAAACTCATCTAAGTATTCCCAGAAAACACCATTCATCAAGCACATAAAAACAACTAGTGTATTTGATAACCCAAATGGCACCACTGTGAATTCATAGTGACCATACCTTGTCCTGAAGACGGTCTTGCTGATATCTTCATCTATGATCCTTACTTGATGATATCTTGATCTAAGATCAATCTTTGAGAATATATTTGCATTCTTTAATTGATCAAAGAGATCATTGATCCTTGGAAAAGGATACTTGTTCTTTATAGTCATTTTGCTTAGTTGTATGAAATCCATGCACAATCTCAATGTCCCATATTTCTTCTTCACAAAAAATACTGGGGCACCCCAAGGTGACACACTTGGGCGTATATACCCCTTCTTCAACAAATCTTCAAGTTGCATTTGCAACTCCTTAAGATCTGGTGTACTCATTCTATAGGGATTATTTGATACTAGAGCTACTCCAGGCATCAAATTTATAGAGAAATCAAAATCTCTCTTTGGGGGTAGTCCTGATATCTCCTTGAACACATCCTCAAAATATTTCAGTACTGAGTGATCCTCTAGATTTCGCACCTTATCCTTAGTTGTTTCCTCTATATGGGTTGCAAATAATTGGCAACCCTTCTTGTAACACTTCTTCAGCTGCATTGATGAGAGCTCTTCGATAATAACTTCCCTAGGGATTCCTTGATTTGCTCTTGGGTTCCCTTCCTCATCCATGCAAGTAAATTCCTTGTTATGGAAGTCTAAGACAACATGGTGTTGGTCCAACCAATCCATACCAATTACACAGTCATATGAGCCCAATGGAAGGATGTTCAAATATGCCTTGGTACTTAACCCATTCATGTCCACTAGACATGATTAACTAGCTCAACAATGTTTCTCTTGGTTCCAGTAGCCAGCTATACCAACCAAGATTTCTCATGCTTGCTTCTTGACAAAAGAAATCTATCCACAACTTTAGGATCTATGTAACTATGACTAGCTCTTGAATATATTAAAATAATAAAGGCATGGTTATTGATCATACCTTTAACTTCAATCATGTGTGATTGAAATTGAACTTTCTTGTTGTCTAAGGATGCGTAGATGCTAGGTATACTTTTGTCCATGTCCTTCACTGTTTCATATTGCTTTACATTGTGGACAGTTCTCGCTTTGTCATTTTTGTGAGGACAATCTCTATACTTGTGGTCTCTTTTACAATCCCAACATTGAATGGGTACCTGCATTGGACTTTTCACACAAACCTTAGCCATTTATGCTCTCTAAAAGATGATTGTCCTTGAGGACTATTTTTGGAAAATGGAGGCTTATTTCCCTTCTGCCTATGTTCCTTCTTGAACTTCTTTCTGTCCTCCCAAGCCTTATGGAAAGTAGGATTTCCTTTTTGATGATCATATAAGCATTTTTCTCTCCTTATGGTTTCTTCCAGAGTCTTTGGATCATAATATTGGATTTTATCACGGATGAAATATGGAAGCCTTCTTAGGTACCTCTGAATCTTCAATTTCTTATCCTTGATGAAGGATACACAATTCAATAGCTCTAGAAATCTCCTTTCATATTCCTCAATAATCATGCTGCCCACTCTTTCATATTTTTATCATAATACCTCCTAGTTAGGTATTTGTTCTCAAAATGCCTCTTGAATTTCCTCCAAGTCACATTCTTCTCCCTAAGGTGTTGTACTTGCACAAGCTGATCCCACCACATGGATTCCTTTCCTTTTAGTTGATAGATGGAAATTCTTCTCTCTGCATGGGAAGGATAGTTATGCAATTGGAAATACTTCATCATGACTAGCATCCATGTCTCAACATCTTCATCCTTCTTGTTGATCTGGGATATTTTCATCGTGACTTATAAAGAATTGCATTAAATGAGCATAAATTAAACTACATCATTAAAGAAGGGAAAACTCGAAAATGAAGAGACATAATCATCATATATGAACACAAAAACTTTATAACGGTGTTCGACCCCGGTGGATTACGTCTCCAGGTCCTGCTCTCAAATGGGTAGGATCTTTCATTAACTCAGCAAAAGAATTTGGAAAAATACATAAGTATACCTCATTCTGAAATCAAGCTATAGAAATAATGTTCAGATCAAAAAATGGACAACACCACTGAATTCGTGGTGTCAAATTACCCAAAAATGACTGTCTCCACGCCTCTATTTGACTTTGGCACTCCCAGTCCCAAGAATATTTCTGTCTCATTTTTCGTGCCCTCTGCAACCTACAATAATGACAGTGTTTGCCTCAGAAATCATGCCCGCAGTTGTACGGTCCACGCCTCTCCCTTTCGGTTGGGTGGAAATCTGGCTTACATAGCAACTGGGCAGATGGATCTACCAACAACACTGTTGGGAAAGTTGGTTGTCGACGCTAATGTGAAGGCATTACATGTGGGGGAGGTTCCGGGGTCAAACCCATGGGCCTCCCCTTTTGGGTCTTTGTTACAAACTCCGCTACATTTGGATGGTCGACTTCTAACTTTGACGGATGTGCCAGATATGGTGGGACCTCCACCAAATTTGGCGGGGGTCTAGTTATATATATATTTTTTATTTTTGGTCACGGGTCCTCCTTGGGCATTTTGGGGGTGCCACATGGCACCCTCTGAATGGGCCACATGGCATCCTTGGATTGTCCCACCTGGATATTGATGTCACCTCCATGTCAACTCTGTACATGACACGTGGATCCTTCTGGGTGGTGCCACATGGCACTTTTCTATTGGTCCAAATGGAGCCTCGAAAAGCCTATTGACGGTTGACATGTGTTAGCCTATGGTGCTGACACATGGCATGATGACATCAGTAGTCATCATGTTGACATCATCCTTCCATGTCAGCTGCTAATGTCAGTAGTATGGATGATGATGTGACCCATATTGACTTGCCCTGTTTGACCACAACTTTGACCGCAAATATCTTTCAATCCGTAACTCCATTTGACGAGCCATTTGCACTGTTAGAAATATTGCGACGCGCTATTCACGATCATGCCATTTTTACTAAGTTTCAGGAAATTTGAATTTTTTCCTTTTCTTTTTGTTCTAGAGCCATTCTAAGCATTCTGAGTTGCCTCTGTGAGTTCTGAGTTGTTCTTTAGCCTTCTCTTGATCCTTTTTGGATCACGCCTTCCCACTAAGAGATTTTTGGACCACCAAAATCTTTCATCAATCAACATGTAAGTGAGGGAAGAGTTCCCTCACTTTATCCTTCTCAATCCGCTTTGCCTTGCTTGGATGTGTGCCTTCTAAGCCTACTCGAAGATAATCAACATCACGCATGCATGAATTCCTCGTTTGCCTGTCCAGGATGATATCAAATTCCTGTAGCTCATCCAAGTACTTAGGTGAAAACTCATCACTTGAAGGTATTGAAGCTTCCTCATCTTGATCCATGATCATGGGAGGCTCAAAAAGTTCAAGTTCTCAACGTTCACTATTGAGTAAATCTACATGTAAGGTGCAAGATCTAGACGAAAAGAATTGGTACCACTTTTCTCCAAAATAGTGAAGGGTCCATAATGAATGGGTTGGAGTTTCTTTCCTTCCCCTTTCAATCTCTCCTTGTTGATGTGAAGCCATACCCGGTGTCCAACCTGGAACTGATGATCAACCCTATGCTTGTCATGCCGAGATTTATAATATGATTGACTTTTCTCCAACTGTTCCATGACTGACTAGTTTATCTGTTGGATCCTCTGGATGAACTTGCAAGCTTTGTCCTCTATTCATTCTTCATTCACATTGCCATCTCCCTCGTACATCAAGTCCAAAGGAACCTTTGGTAGGTACCCAAAACACGTCTCAAAAGGTGAACTCTGAGTGGATGAATGTAAAACTCGGTTGTATGCATGATGTACATAGGTTATTTGTTCATCCCATAACTTGGGATGCTTGTTGTAGTAGACTCGAAGCAAAATTACCACTGTTTGGTTTACCACCTTTGTCTTTCAAGTAGTCTATGGATGGAAAGCAATATTGCTCTTCAATTTGGTGTCCATCATTCTTGACAAGCTAGTCCAAAAGTCCCTAAGGAATCGATTATCTCGATCCGAGAAAATGGATGTGGGTAATCCAAAGTGAAACCAAACATATTGAAAGAAGAGATTAACATTCTTCTCAGCAATGATCTTCTTTTTACATGGCATCAAGATACACATCTTGCTGAACCTATCCACTACAACATACAAATAATCATGACCCCCATTTCTCATTGGTAAAACCCCTAAAAAATCCATGGAGACACTTTCCCATGGATGGGATGGCACATGAAGTGGTGAGTATAGCCCCAATTTTCTATTAGTGGGATTACAAGTAGAATACATTACACACCCCTTTACATATTTAGTTACAAATGATTTCATTTGAGGCCAGTAACAAAACCTCTGCAAATGAGCCATAGTTTTTCCTACTCCAAAAATTCCCATACACAAGAGAAGTGTGAGGTTATCCTATTACATGGGCTCGTTCACTTATAGGAATACATATCTTTTCAAGATGGTAGAGTAGTTTTCCCTGTAGACAATAGTTATCTACCTGTGCACCAATGGTTAGCTTAGCATATACTTCTTTAAAATATTCATTGATGGCATATTTTTCTACATAGCTATCATGAGATACAAAAGTATTCTTCAAAAAAATAGAAGCAACAATAGGAGGTCTAGAAAGAATATCAACTACCTTGTTACTTGTACCCTTTTTGTACTTGATTACCAAATGAAATTGTTGTAGAAAACCCATCCACCTATAGTGTTGAGATTTTTGCAATTGGTATGTGCTTGAAGATACTCTAAGGGTTGGTGATCTATATGTATGAGTGTTTCCTTCCGTAACAAGTAGTGTTTCCATTTCTTTACATTCTGGACTAATGGATACAACTATTTATCATATGTAGGATAATTAACAACAACTTGGTTAAAAGTTTCAGAGTGGTAACATATAGGATTATGATATTGCATCAATACTGGGCCCATGGTGTATCCGCTAGCATCTGTCTTGATCTCAAAAGGATGTTGAAGATTCGACAGTGCTAATACTGGTGCGCTATTGATCTTCTCCTTTAGAATGTTGAAAGATTTTTTTTTCTTTCCTTCCCACTAAAAAGTTTTCTTCACACTGGTTAAAAGTGTTCTTCACATTGGTTAAGGCATACATAGGAGCTTCTATAAAGGAGAAGTTGGGAACGAATCTCCTCCAATACTGGACTACACCTAAGAAGCTTTGGACTTTGGCTACACTTTTTGGCTCAGGCCATTTTACAATGACATCAATTTTGGAAGGATCAATTTTCAATTGTCCTCCTCCTACAATATGACCTAAGTACATAAGTGCAGTCTTGCCAAATTCACATTTAAATAGTTTTACATACAACTTTTCCCTTTGCAAAGTATTCAATACTTTCTTTACATGCCTCACATTTGCATCCCAAGTCCTGCTAAAAACAACAATGTCGTCTAAATATACAATCACAAAGTCATCTAGGAAAGTCCTTAATACATCATTCATCACACACATGAAAGTTTCCAGAGCATTACAAAGCCCAAACGACATAACTAACCACTAAAATAATCCTTGTTTGGTTTTAAAGGAAATTTTCCATGCATCCTGTTATGCGACTCTGATTTGATGATATCCACTTCGCAAATACAACTTAGTGAAATAAAAAACATTATTCAATTGATCAAGTAAATCATCTATGCGAGGAAGAGGGTATCGATTTTTCACCGTGATTTTATTTAAAGCCCGATAATCGACACACATTCGCCATGTGCCATCCTTCTTTGGCACCATCATAATCGGAGAAGCACAAGGAGATGAGATGGGCCTGATGACCCCTTGATCCAATAAGCCCTGTACCTACTTCTTTATCTATGACATCTCCAAAATTGACATCCTGTACATGCCCAAATTAGGAAGAGGAAAATATTTCTGAAGATGTATCTCATGTTGGATTTCCCTCTTAGGAGGTAATTCATCTGGTTCCTGAAAAATATCATCATAAACAATATGAATTAATTCCTTTTTATGATATGGATCACACCCTTGGAAACCGTTGGATGTCCCGACATCTTTTTCTCTGACGAACATGGGTACATATCTCTTATTAGTGTTTATGAGTCTTTTCATTTACCCTGCACTAACAAGTGTAGTATTTACCCTCATGCTATGAGCTCTAACAATATATTCCACTCCCCCTTTAGTAAAGTGGTATTTGTTCTCATGACGAAGGAAGACTTCTTTTCTATCATAAAGATAAGGACTTTCCAACACTATGCCACATATATCAAGTGGTACAACATCCAAATCCACGTCATCAATCAATTTTGAAGCAATAGCAAATCTGATCCTACATTGTTTGGTGACATTAAGTTTTTCTTTATCACATACCCAACCAAGAGGAAAAGGATTCGGATGTGGTTTCGTTTGAATACCCATCTTCTTGACAAGTGCTTCATATAATAAGTTTCCTTGGGAACCTGGATCAGATAATGTATCTATCTTAGTATATTTAGATACAACTCTTATGTAAAATAACTCATTCCTCTTTCGTTCATCAACATGAGATTCATCACTGAAACTTGAACTAGCATGAATAGAATATTTACCTTGTACTCCAACTGCTGTGATCTTTCCTTCATCTCCGGAATCGGAACCAATATCTTGATGCACTGTAGCAATGGTCTTTGTCTTCCCCTTTCCATAGAACTATTTATGTTTCTTTTCTGGATGCAGTTTCCAACAATGTTCTTCATCGTGAAATGTCTTCTTGCAATGAGTGAAAGATGGTTTTCCTCCTTCTCTCCTTACTGGAGCGGTCTTCTTGTCTTTCCTTTTAAACTTCTTAAAAGTCTTTTGTGGGAAACTGGAAGGTTTCTTTGTGGGATCTTCTTGAACATGTTTCCCCATGTTCTCAAGGTGAGTGGCTTGCACACAAACTTCGTCAAGACTAGTGGGGTTAAACAAGAGAAAAGTATGACGAATATAACTATGAAGTGCACCAATATACTTCATCAAAGTTTCATAAGAATCCAAAGTAATGTTCAATGTAAGAGCTTTCTTCCTAATTTCTTCTGTGAAACTTTGTACAATTTGACCTTTACTTTTCCTGAAAGTTGGCCATTCCATCATTACTTTATGTAAATACCCTAATGGATAAAATTTCTTCCTTATCTCTGATTTAAATTCTGACCATGAGGAAAGAATATTACCGAACTTACTTCTGTCATGAAGCTTTCTCTCCCACCATACAAGAGTGGTGCCATCCAACCAAAGAGAATCCAGTTGCACTTTGACCTCCTCTTCATCAATATGTTGGACACGACAATACACTTCAACTTGTTGGATCCAATTATCTATCTTTTCAGGATTAACATCTCCATTAAATATAGGTAAATAAAATTTTACATCAAGCTTTAATAATGGTTTCTTAAAAGAGGCTTTATGGCTAGAATGATGAGAATGATGATAATTTTCAGAGGAAGAAGAACTAGAACTCGAAGGTGAAGATGGAGGATCAAGAGGATATCCTCCAGTCCCTTCGTTTACCAAAGAATCATCATCCACATGTGCTTCCTTTTTCTTCCCTTTCTTCTTCATCCTCTTCTCGTAATCTCTATACATTCGTTCGACCATTTTTGACTTGCGATAAAAGACCATATGAATTTTTTTCTCCTGTTCATCACGCTTTTACTCTTCTGCCATTTTCTTCCTTTGGGATGCATGGTCAACTTCAATATCAAAGTCTTAAGAGTTCCTTCACCTTGCTTATGCTTGGCCCTAGTAAGCATTCACACTCAACAATTCAAGTCAAAGACGATTGCTTTGATACCAACATGATCCAGGATCTTTTCATCATGACTTATAAAGAATTGCATTAAATGAGCATAAATTAAAGTGCATCATTAACTAAGGGAAAACTAAAAAATGAATATACATAAGCATCATATATGAACACAAAAAATTGATAACAGAGTTTTTCCCTGGTGGAATACATCTCCCGGTCCTACTCTCAAATGGGTAGGCTCTTTCATTAACTTAGCAAAAGAATTTGGAAAAATACATAAGTATACCTCATTCTGAAATCAAGTTGCAGAAATAATGCTCATATCAGAAAACAAACAACACCACTGAATCCGTGTCGTCAAATTACCCAAAAATGACTGTCTCCATGCCTCGATCCAACTCTGGCACTCCCACACCCAAGAAGAATTCTGTCTCGATTTTTGTGCAATCTGCAACCTGCAATAATGTCAGTCCTTGCCTCAAAAATCATGCCTGCAATCATACAATCCACACCTCTCCCTTTCGACTGGGTGGAAACCTGGCTTAAATAGAAACTGGACAGATGGATCTACCAACAAAACCGTTGGGCGAGTTGGTTGTCGGTGATAATGTGAAGGCGTTACATGTGGGGGAGGTCCCGGGGTCAAACCCATGGGCTTCCCCTTTTGGGTATTTGTTACAAACTACACTACATTTGGATGGACGACTTATAACTTTGACAGATGTGCCAGATATGGCAAGACCTCTGCTAGGTTTGGTGGGGGTTCCGTTTTTATATTTTTATTTTATTTTTGGTCACGGGTCCTAAGGGCATTTCCGAGGTGCCATGTGGCACCCTCTGATTGGGCCACGTGGCATCCTTGGATTGTCCCACCTTCTTGTTTATGTCACCTCCATGTCAACTCCATACATGAAACATGGCACCTTCTGGGTGGTGCCACGTGGCATCACTTGGGGGTGCCACGCGACACTTTTCTA
Organism: Picea engelmannii; assembly: GCA_009831015.1. NCBI lineage: Eukaryota > Viridiplantae > Streptophyta > Pinopsida > Pinales > Pinaceae > Picea > Picea engelmannii. The sequence goes on along the minus strand of ML793375.1, from coordinate 209,017 downwards.
CTAGTCCAAATGGAGCCCCAAAAAGCCTATTGGCGGATGACACATGACAACCTATGGTGCTGCCATGTGTCATGATGATTTCAAAAGTCGTCATGATGATTTCATCCTTCCATGTCAACTGCTTACATCATGCTGATGTTAGCAGTATAGATGATGATGTTGCCCCCATTGACTTGCCCTGTTTGACCACAACTTTGACCGTGAATATATTTCAATACGTAACTCTGTTTGATGAGTCGTTTGCGCCGTTAGAAATATTGAGACATTCTCTTCACGATCATGCCATTTTTAATGAGTTTTGGAAACTTTGAATGTTTTCCCTTTCTCTATCTGCTGGAGCCATTCTGAGCATTCTGAGTTGCCTCTATGAGTTCTGAGTTGTTCTTTAACCTTCTATGGATCCATTTTGGATCACTTGTGCTCTCCATCAAAAGTAGGAGGTTTGATCTTATTCATTTCTCCTTTCAACTCATCCACCCCAGACCTACTATTCTTCTCGAAAGGGGATGGACTTGAGCTACTATTCGATCTTCTATGGGAATGATTTTGGGAGTGATGGTGATGTCTTCTACCACTCCTTGATCTTCCTTTCTTCTTATGGGTTTCATGGCTTCCTGATTTGTTGGAGCCACTCTCCTTATCCAAATTCTTTTCAATTATTTCTAGGATTTTCATTAACTTCATATTGAAGTCTTCATGTTTTTCCTTGTCCTTCATAAGCTTTTCATTATCATCCTTGTGGCTCTGGACATCTGTCTGCAATTTTTTGAGGGTCTCATCTAGATTTATGTCTTCCTCCTTTTCTCCTCCATGTCCATTGGAGTTGGTTCCTTCCCTATCCAACTTGACATTCAACCCTCTGATTTCATCTTCTTGGCTTTAGAATACCTATGTACCATCCATCACTTCTAAACTCTGTGCTAAATCTAATCCAACAACTGTTAATTCTACAAAAAAGTGCAACCAATAGAACTTTGTCAGGCTAACTGTTCTTAATAATTTCATGAAAACATGAACCATTCTGATTCATTAATATATCAGACTTATTTTCTATTTTTTTCCTGAGAAATTGACTATTTAGATCCAATTTTTGGGTGAAAAATTATATTTTACTTCTCAATACCTTTCCAATGGCTGCTTCCATGCTCAATTCTGAGTTTTGAGTAGGAAGTTATGGCTACTTGAACAATTTGTCCCTTTTCTGTTCTTAAACAACATTTCAGGCACTAGCCCCTTTGCTTCGCCCCCCAAATTTATGTGACCAGGGGATGTATCTGAGCACTAATCGTTAGGATATTATCCTGTTCTTTGGGCCTTCGGGGTTCCAGAACTTCAGGGCTTCGAAGGATCTTCCTCCACTACAATACGTTTTCCCCGAATGTCGATTCTTTGAATACTCGAAGGACGTATAGATTGGTGGTCCTCCTTCCTTGTTTAGATCTATGGTGGATTGGATCTTCGGGACTCCGAGATTCAATGGTTTTCAAAGTACCTTACAACAAATTTCTTGGACCACCAAACTAGCGAACCCGCGAAGGAAAATGGATCTACGGTGCACATTCTCTGCTCGGATCAATGGTGGATAGGAGCTCTAGGACTCTAGGCTTCGATAGTTTCCAAAACACTTCACTACCAATGTTCCAAAGTTTTGACCCACCAGAGATCCCCTCTCCTACATCCATGTGTCATCTATGATCAACGGTCACAATTGAATCTGACCTTCAGGCCTCCGAAAGTCCTCGACTGCAACAATTCTGCAATGCAATTTCCCAGAGTACCACTTCTCCGCACCATGGGATCTATTGTCGCATTTCCCCTCCCGATGGATGGTGAGGATTTAATTCGCTCTTAGAAGCTTCATGACTCTTCATACTTAACAATTCTTGACCACGTTCCTGCAAAATGCCAAGTCTCTAAACTACAAGATCTGGCGCCATGTGGCGGAACACTAGAAGAGGACATGTGGCCCAATCCGAGGGGTGACACATGCCAAGCTAAAAATAGAAAGTCATCCTTTCAAAAGAAGATAACACACTGAAAGATGGCACACATCATGTGTCTCCAAGTTATCCCCATGTGACATCACCACCATGTCACTTCATAACTTTGGGACTTCGGAGGTTGTTGATGGGCGAAATTGACCATCCGTCAACTGAGAGAGTGGAACCGGTCCAGGGTTGTCTAATAACCCAAGCCGTTTGGAATGAACCACCCTGACGAGTTTAGCGGCTCCATTAGCCGATCTAAGGTCCTAAGAAAACCAAAGAGAAAACTAATTTAAACTAACTAAACTAACTAAAACTAAATAAAACAAACTAAACTAACTAAAAATAAATAAAACTAACTAAACTAACTAACAATAAAAAAAACGAACTAATCTAACTAATCTAATTAAAACTAACTATTGAAAAAACTAACTAATCTACTATTTCTATATATACAAACTACTAACTGAAATATAACTTATTTACAAAATATACAAAATACAGATTTAAATAAAACCCGGAAAACTCATTTGCTTTCTGCCCTAAGACAGAGAAAGATATTTTGTTGATTTTTTTGATTTTATGGACAAGAAATAAAACTTACTGAAATTAAACAATCTAATATACTAACTACACATATATCTAACTAAAATACTAACAAATATACTAAACAAATAAACAACAAACAGACATGGAAACACTCCAGACTTGTCCTGTGTATGATGACTGTACCAGTAGATCGGAGGAAGGAAACTCGCACCGAATAATCCAGAAGATTCTCGTAAACGATAGCTGTGATGCTCTTTGAGTTTATTTACAGGACAAACAAGACATAAAAAATCATAACAATTATATGATTTATAAATCTCTGCAATTAGGTAAATCTGTTATGCAAAAACTTATACTTAAAAATTCAATTAATGAAGAAGAGAAATCTGTCATTCAAAAACTGAATCAAGTAATTGCTATGTTTTTAAATACTGGAAGAAATCAGATATGGATCATATTAATTAATTGATATCATTTGCAAAAGACTAAGATAGCTAAAGTAGTCATTAACCAAATGCAAGTTGATAACATAAACATGAAACAAAAGATTGATATTATGAAAAGCTAAAGCTGTAGCAGAACATCAATTTCTGTCTCAGTCTCTATTAGATATCCATATCCTTCTTCTCCCATGAATGAGGATGATCCTTATTACAAAAATAATAAGTATTTATAAGGTTTTCCACAGGGTAAAACCTCCCTGTGGAAGTTATCAAACTGTTTACATAATCTGGGAAGATATCCCAAAGTTCAACTAAACTAGGAAACTAAAATAAACTAAAACATCCAAATATCTTCTAAACTGTCCATCAAATCCCATGCAATTCGAATTCACCTGAAAAGAGTCCAAAATAGACGAGTTAGGAGACTCTTTTATTAATAAAATGATAAAAATTAAATTCTATAGACTAGCTACAGAATCATGCGATTCTGTAGCTAGTCTAAATGAGATACATAATCAGCATCAAAATCGATTCAAAATCTTTTAAAAGAATTAAATCCAATTATCTTCCAATAACCATTTGAAAACGAATCATTGTGATTGAAATGGTTCTATCATTCAAAATTAAACAGGATAAAAAATGATTCAACTGAACACAGAGGTAGGAATACTCTGTCCTTTTGTTACCACAAAATCGGGTCCACAGAGTCATAATCAGACATTCATAAGATTGTTTCATATCCAATTGAAACCGATAATCAAACATATCGTATGTGATTGTTATACAAGAGATACAATCCAATCCAACAAAATCATTTTCCAATCGTTATAGTTGTAACGATATAGCAAAAAGATTCATATCATTTAATTGAATACACAGAGATAGAAACACTCTGTTTCGATTATTGTCATAAATCGGGTAAATGAAATCATATGTAACAACATTATAATCATTTCTTAACAAATCGAATCCCTCTGTTATGAGATCATTTTGATATTCAACAAAACAAATCGCAAACACTTCGTTATTCTTGTCTCATCAACAGGAGAAATCATCTAATCGAACTGGATTATCATGATAACTGTATAGCAAGAGATTTAGGCTGTGAACGAATTCAAACCATAACTAACACATAACCAAAATCGTAACAAGATCAATCAAACAGAATTTGTTATAGATTTCTGTTATAACCCTAAAATGCACCATACAGGTTTACCTGGCATCAGGCCAACTCATGCCTCTTCCTAGCCAAAGCCATGCTGAGAAATTCCTCAAAAATCACTTGAAAACAAGCAACCCGCGCCCTAACTTCTCACTGGGCG
>ML793375.1:171827-185547 GCA_009831015.1 Picea engelmannii | reverse complement strand
GTTGAATGTCTGAATGCTGTACTCTGATTTAGTCATCCCATTGATCCATTTTGATAAAAAACACCAAAAACATTGAATCTTGTAAGTTACCAGGCATACCTAGCCTATAACCCTAGGTAGTTTCCTGGAGTGATAACAGAATGAAAAAATAGCACAAGGACAAGACGCTTTGGGGAAAAACAATACAAATTAACAGGTGATAACAGTATGGATGAATGTGATAAGGTATAAATGTTCTAGAATATAGAGAATAGGTGAATCAATATGAGAAATTAATGTATAGGAAATAAACAAATTGAACAACATTTCATGTGGATTGATAACCTTTACTTGTTTGAAGTGCACTGATACTCTTCGATTTGATACTATGGAGTCAATTGATATGCTTGAAATTGAAAATATTTTTTGGACCTAGAACTTGTATGAACTGTACTAATACCATATTCTCTATACTAATACCATATGATAAAAGTGTTGTCTTGAATTTTTGCAACTTATACCTCTTTCTAATGTTTGTCTCTTGTACATTTGCTGATGCAATAGAATATGATAAATGTTGCAGTTTTGTTGCATTTTGATTCTCCCTTTTGATATTAGTTCTTAAAGCTCGTACCGTGGAATTTTTTATATTTGGAATATGATGAAATATTGTCTAAAATTCTTATATTGTTTATCTTTAATATATGTGTGGTGCATAATGGAATTCATTATTTGATGTAGAATAATACCAATGTAGCATGATAGGATGATTTATTTAAAAAGATTTACCAATGCCATTAAACAATATGTTGCTTGGTATATGTCTTGGTATGACATTACGTTGAATATATTTCTTCATTCTCGAACCTTTGAATCTTTGAAATATGCACGAAATACTTTCAAAAGGAAATTAGTAAGGCATATCACAATTTTTTTTTTTTCTTTTCTTTGTTTCATGGGCCTCAAGGATGTTTTCATCATGAGGATGATATGATTTGTTTTTACATAATAAGACTCTGTAGGAAACCTATTTTTCAAGCTAAGATATGTCATATGATGCCTAAAAAAGGTTTTCATCATATATATTTTTTTCCATTGTTTCTATTATTTTTTCTTGAGATGGTTGTTTCATTTCATACTAAGGGTAGGGATGCCAACAATGATATATTCAATTGTCACCTACTCATTATTGAATTGTCACTTACTTATTGTAGCTTTAATTTTGATGAATTATCTATTTCAAATGGAGTTTATAGCTAAATGAGAAATGTATTTTCTTCAACTTTTTGAGTTTGCTAGACAACCTATTCTTTGAGTCTTCATGAGGTATTTCTTTAGTAATCTCTTGTTGAGTACTTAAAATATTGGTATGCAACCTCTTTGAATGTTGATATACAATGTATGGATGTGCATGCTAGAGATATTGTTTCTTGAATTCCATAATGTCAATGTTCAAATTTTGTCTTTAGCAATTGAATATCATTCCTAAATCCAAATCCTATTCTTTAAGTCAATGGAATGTTCCATATTCTTTGTCAATCTATAGATTTTCACTATTCAAGGATGCTATAATCTCCATTCTCATACAAATAATGTTTTATTCATGGAAATATTCATGAATGAATATCTTGATGGATTAGCAGCTTATGGTATTAGTAGCTTAATGGATTTGTAGCTTCATGGATCAACAACTTTTGGATTAGCAACTTGACCCATTTAACTATTGGAATTATTGTCATTGATGTCCAATGATTAATGATGCCATTAATGCCATATTACAAAATTAGATTACACACGAAATTTCCAAGATTAATTTATATATATAGGCCTACACATATATTAAAAAAGGGGTGCATGTGAAAAAGTAAAAAGCGAAATGGTGATTTCAAACCCTTAGGTTTGGGGTATTTTCCCATGGTTTGGAGTATTTGCGCATGGCATTTGGGGTATTTTCCCATGGTATTGGGAATTAATTATTTAATGAATGGAAATGTCCCTTCATGAAGGGTTATGAAAAGATATAAAAAGAGAAAGAATTGAGAGGAAGTGTGTGTGTGTGTGTGTGTGTGTGTGTGTGAAACATGAATTAACAAATATTGAATTGTGAAATCATTTTTAACTCATCTTGTCATTTTCGTGATAATTTTTTTTTTCTAGGAAGTTTCATACCTTGAAATTTGGATGAGATAGAGGAGAGTTCATGGTGTAAATTTGATACAAATTTCAGATGTTGTCTCACTACACTTTTGGAGATATTCCATGTGGAATTTAGGGTTCCTGAATGCTCTTGAAATCAATTTCAAATAGATCATCTTGGAACTTTTACTATAGCTTAGTTTCAGGGATGTTTAAGACCTTGAATATTTGTAGAGACAAAGGAAAGAAATTTTTGTACATATGATACACATTTTAGATGTTGCTTCAATGTAATTTTAGATATATTCCTTGTGGAAGTTACAATTCCTAAATGCTTCTGAAATGAGTTTCAAACATGTTAGATTGAGATTTTTACTATAATTTATTTTCTGAGATTTTTCAGACCTAGAAACTTTGCAGAGACAAAGGAGATACTTTTTTCACATGTGTCACAAATTTGAGATGTTGTTTTTCTATACTTTCATAGATATTCCCCGTGGAATTTAGTGTTCCTAAATGCTTATGAAATCCATTTCAAACAAGTCAACTTGGAAATTTCGGTATAACTTATTTTTGGGGAAGTTTTAGACCTTGAAAATTTGCAAAGATAAAGGAGATATCATGGTGTACATTTGGTACAAATTTCATATGTTGTTTCTCTATACATTCATATATATTCCCTATGGAAGTTAGGGTTCCTGAACTCTCTTGAAATCGTTTTCAAACTCGTCATCTTGGAACTTTTGCTATAACTTATATTTTGGGATGTTTCAGACCTTGAAACTTTGCAAAGATAGATGAGAGATATTGGTGTAGATGTGGTACAAATTTCAGATGATGTTTTGTTATAATTTCATAGATATTCCCTGTTTAAGTTAGGGTTCTTGAATTCTTATAAAATCAGTTTCAAATAGATCATCTTGGAATTTTCACTACAACTTATTTTTTGGGACTCTTCAGACTGTGAAAATTTCAGACTATAGAGGAGATATACAAAAGTACCTCAGGTAACAATTTTAAAGTCTAATTTTAAAAATTAGATACATGGCATGTTGTATAAGTTCATTCTTGTGAAGAGGTCCAAAAAAAAAAGCTTTGATAAAGTTACCATTTGGAAATTCAAATTTTGGTAAGTCTTGGTAAAGACAAAAGTAGTGAGAAAACCTAGTGAAGGTAGAAGCAGTGAGTATACTTGGTGAAGGAAGAAGCAACAAGTAGACCTAGTGAAGGAAGAAGTAGCAAGCATACTCGGTGAAGGTTGGTGCAACTCACACAAAGAGACTGGTGTTTCTTGCCAAGTTGGTGCTTAGTGATGAGGATTGATGTCTACAAATATTTGTAAGAGTAGGTTGGTTCCATTTAAACAAACATATTGGTGTCTCTTGCTAATTTTGTACTTAGTAGTGATGATCGGTGTCTACAAAGTCTTGTAAGCGTAGGTTGGTTCCTCTTAAACAAAGATATTGGTGTCTCTTTCTAACTTGGTGCTTAGTGGTGGGGATTGGTGTCTTTAATAGGTGCCTACCAATATTTGTGCCAATGGGGATTGGTGTCTGCAATGGGTTGGTGCCTACAAATATTTGTAATAGTAGGTTGGTTCCTACAAAGAATTATAAAGAGAAGTTTTGTGGTTTTCTCTCAGAAGTTTTTCCACGTAAATATTGTGTTCCATGTTCTATAGTTAATATATCTCATAAGTGATTGTTTTCTTATGGTTGATAAATGTTTGAAAAAGAAAATAAAATTATACAAATTCACCCCCCCCACTCTCTCAGTATAAGTGTGTGCTCAACAATTGGTATCAAATAAATTTCCTTCGAAAATAGTCTAACCACTATAAGGTAGATCTCGAGAGAACACATGGTCAACCAAGAAGTTCTCAAAAAAAAGGGCTCCATTGTTTGATGGAACAAATTATGCCTTTTGGAGAAAAACGATGGGAACATCTAATGGACCTTGGCTTTTATATTTGGAAATCATACCTGACTAGTTATACAACCCAAAAAACTCCACCAACAAATGTGGCTAGAAAGAAGCCTAGTGAACATAATGCAAAAGCCATGAATTCCATCTTGTGTGGTCTATCAGAATTCAATTTTGTCAAGGTGATGCATTGTTGATCGACAAAAGAAATTTGGGACAATATTCAATATATATATGAAGGCGATGACAAGGTTAAGAAGACAAAGCTCCAAAATCATAGAAAATAGTTTGAGAGTTTGAATATGAAAGACGAAGAATATGTTGCATCCTATCTCCTCCGTATGGATGAAATTGTCTACAACATCATAGGACTTGGTGAAAAGGTTAAAGAAATGATGATTGTAGAAAAGGTGTTAAGGTCACTCCCCTTCATATTTGATTCCAAAGTTTCCTCCATTGACGAAATGAAGGATCCCGGTTCATTAACAATGGATGAATTACATGGAATCCTCATGGCACATGAAATGAGGACAGAGAAATAAAATCCATCAAACAAAGAAGTATCCTTCAAAGCCTCAAAGAAGACAAATAATGGAGAGAATGAATCAAGTGTTATCTTAGAAAATGAATCAAATGTAATGGAAGCTCATTTTGTGAGGAAACTCAAGAAATGATATGCAAAATATAAAGTTAAGCTTCCCTTTATGTGATTTAATTGTGGAAAAGTAGGATATTTTGTTGATAATTTTCCATATGCAAAGGATGAAAGTAGTGATGATGAAAAATACCATAATGTAAATAAAGGGAGAAAACATCATCAACACAAAAAATACCACAAACATGAAAAGCATGAAAATAAGAAGAACTCTTATAAGAAGAAGAGGAATCTCTACTAAAAAAGGGTTAGTGACTCATCTGAAGAAAGTAGTGAAAATAATTTTTATAGTGATATAGAAGAAACTCTCTTTATGGAAATTGATACAAATATTGGTGAAGACAAAGGGATATAAAATATGGACTCATAATAAGAGGAAAATGCAAAAGTAGATGGGAATGTGAATCTTAAATAAGAACTCATTGGTGCCTTAAGAGAAATAAAGAAGCTTAGGAAAAATAATTTAAAAAAATAGTAGTTGAAAAAATAAGAAGAAGAGGACCATGATTCAAAATAAAAAAATGTTACAAAGCCTTTAAGAAACATAAAATACCATTATGAACCTAAAGAATCAATTATAATAAACAATAAGGATGGAAGAAGTGGTGAGAATTCAACTAAAGAAAAAAAAAATTTGCGGGAGCTAGAATATGAAATTGTTTCCTTCATAAAGGAACATGAGAAAACAAATATTATTTGAATAGAAGATTAAGTTTGAAAAGAGTACTAAAATATTAGATGATATCATAAATTGTCAAAGGTATCCATTCATTAAGATTGGTTTTGGATATGATGTTTCTATTACCTCCTTACCTACACCTGGCCTTGCTACAATCAAGGAAGTTTAATTTGTTGCAGGTGGAGTTCAAACTGGTTTTCCAAAAGAGAAAGTTATTGTTGATTGGGCCACATAGATTGATGGGTTTTTTGTTTCTCACATGGAAGAATTTTAACATACATATGATATTGTTTGTGATATTTCAGGTTTTCATACTTACGCATGTGAACCTAACCCCACGCCTACTTCCTTTGATCAAAAAATGAAAAAATGTGTTCCCTATCATCATCCTCACCATAAAAATCGAAGGATTGACAATCATGCTTTAATATATTTGTAGAAGAGACGTGAAATACATATTTGTGGACCAATGTCGACTACCACAATAGATTTTTTTTGGATTGATGGATGTTCATGCAATCATTTGATGAGATGTTTGAGGGAATCATATCATTGTGTATCATCGGTTGTATAGTCGTGCTAAAATGATCCTCTTACTTATTTATGATTTCCATGGAAATGTTCGATCAAGGATCAACCCAACATGATAGTTGATTAGAGTTTCGACTAAGTTCTTAAGGAGAAGCATGAGTTTAGTGGGAGCATATCTTTTCCATTGATGTCAAAGGGGGAGAGTTGGAGAGAGGGGGATGATTCTCTCTATTCTTGGGAGATTTTTTTGATAGGGGGAGAATTCTTTTTATGCATGGTGGACTATGTGTTTTGTTGTAGGATTTCCATCAATGACAAAGGGGGATATTGTTGGAATTATTGTCATTGATGTAAAAGGATTAATGATGTCATTAACGTCATATCATGGAATTACAATATACACAAACATTTTCAATATATATATATATATATATATATATATATATATATATATATATAAAGGTGTGCATGTGAAAAAGTAAAAAGTGAAATGGTGGTTTCAAACCCATGATTTTGGGGTATTTTCCCATGGTATTGGGAGTTGATTATTTAATGAATGTACATGTCCCTTCATGAAGGTTTATGAAAAATATAAAAAGAGAAAGAATTAAGAGAAACTATGTGTATGTGTATGTGTGAAAAATGAATTAACAAAGATTGAATTGTGAAATTAGTTTTAGGTCATCTAGGTTTATGAAAAAATATGAAAAGAGAAAGAATTGAGAGAAACTATGTATGTGTGTGTGTGTGAAAAATGAATTAACAAAGATTGAACCGTGAAATTAGTTTAAAGTCATCTTGGAATTTCTAGATTTTTTTCTAGGATGTTTCAGACACACACACACACACACACACACACACACACACACACACACACACACACACACACACACACACACACACACATATAAAGGGGTGCATGTGGAAAAGTAAAAAGTGAAATGGTGGTTTCAAACCCATGGGTTTGGGGTATTTTCTGATGGTATTGGAAATTAATTATGTAATGAATGTACATGTCCCTTCATGAAGGTTTATGAAAAAATATAAAAAGAGAAAGAATTGAGAAAAACTATGTGTGTGTGTGTGTGTGTGTGTGTGAAAAATGAACTAGCAAAGATTGAAGTGTGAAATTAGTTTTAGGTCATCTTGGAATTTTTAGATTTTTTTCTAGGATGTTTCATACATTGAAATTTGGAAGAGACAGAGGAGATATTTTGGTGTACATGTGGTAAATTTTTTAGATGTTGGTTATCTATTCATAGATATTTCCTATGGAAGTAAGGGTTCCTTGATGCTCCTGAAATCAGTTTCAAACAAGTGAGCTTGGAAATTTTGCTATAACTTAGTTTCTGGGATGTTTCAGACCTTGAAAATTTGTAGAGATAAAGGATATATCCTGGTGTACATGCAATTTAAATTTCTCTATACGTTCAGAGATATATGTTGTTTCACTATACGTTCAGAGATATGTCATGTGGAAGTTACAGTTCCTTAATTCTCCTAAAATCAATTTCAAACAGGTTAGCTTGGCACTTTCGCTATAATTTTTTTTTGTTGGATGCTTCAAACCTTGAAACTTTGTAGAGATAAAGGAGAGATATTTTTGTACATGTGGTACAAATTTCAGATGTTGGTTCACTATACATTCATAGATATTCCCTCTAGAAGTTAGGGTTCTAGAATTCTTCTGAAATCAATTTCAAACATGGCAACTTGGAACATTCGTATAACTTATTTTCTGGGATATTTCATACCTTGAAACTTTGCAAAGATAGAGGATAGATCATCGTGTACAATTGGTGCAAATTTCATATGTTGGTTCTATACACCTGTGGAGATATTCCCTATGGAAGTTAGGGTTCCTAAATTCTCCTCAAATCAGTTTAGAACATGCATCTTGGCACTTTCGCTATAACTTACTTTTTGGGATGTTTTAGAACTTGAAACATTTCAGAGACAAATGAGAGATATTGGTATAGATACAATACACATTTCATATGATGTTTTGATATTATTTTATAGATATTACCTGTGGAATTTAGGGTTCTTGAATTCTCGTGAAATTAGTTTGAAACATACTAGCTTGTCATTTTCACTATAACTTTTTTTGTGTGACTCTTCAGAGTGTGAAAATTCCAAAGAATAGAGGAAACATTTACAAAAATACCTCAGGTGACAATTTTAGAATCTAATTTACAAAATTGGATACATGGCATGCTATACAAGTTCATTCTTGGGAAGAGGCCCATAACAACAAGTTTTAATAAAGTTACCAATTGGAAATTCAAATTTTGGTTAGACCTGGTAAAGGAAGAAGTAGTGAGAAGACTTGGTGAAGGTAGAATAAGTGAGTGGACCTAGTGAAGGTAGAAGAAAAAGGTATACCTAGTGAAGGTAGAAGTTGAAAGAAGACTCGGTGAAGGTTTGTGAAACTCACACAAAGAGATTGATGCCTCTTTCTCAGTTGGTGCTTAGCGGTGGGGATTGGTGTCTACGAAGATTTGTAAGAGTAGGTTGGTGCCTATTAAAAAAATATATTGGCGTCTCTTGCTAAGTTGGTGCTTAGGGTGGGGATTGGTGTCTAGGAAGATCTATTAAAGTAGGTTGGTTCCTACCAAGATTTGTACCAATGGGGATTGGTCTCTAGTAGGTTGGTGCCTACAAATATTTGTAACTGTAGGTTGGTGCCTACAAATGATTATAAAGATAAATTTTGTGGTTTTTTTCTAAAATGGTTTCCACGTAAATCTTGTGTTCCATGTTATACAATTAATATATCTCATATTTTATTGTTTTGTTATGGTTGATGAATGTTTGAAAAATAAAAATATTGTCTTATGTTGATTCACCCCCCCAATATAAGTGTGTTCTCAACATTAACATCAAGCTCTTAGGAACTTGTACTACATAATAAGACATTTATTTTTAAAGGATGATTCAGTAAAGTGGTCAGTATTCACACTTGTCACATGGGTGACCTAGGTTTAATCCTCTGCAATGGTTGCAAAAAGTGATGGGATGAGATATTCTAATAATAATTTGATATGTAAATTGTTGTGGATATTCCACTGGAACATGTTGTCAGAACATATATTAAACTATTCTAATATCTTATATTTTTGCATTTTATTTTGTTAGATCCCATATTAGTTAATTACTATATTTGCTTAAATTTGAGAAATAACCAAAATACAAAAATGAAAGAAAATACACAAAATACACACATACACATAAATGAACACAAGATTTGTCATGGGAAATCCAATATGAGAGAAAACCTAGATAGAAGGTATGGCCTATGCTTTGCTCTCTCTGCTTCACTTATAAAATGCACATACAAAGGAATGAGAACTCAATATGGAGTTACCTTTTGATACTCTGGATTGAATGGCTACTACAAAATCCTCCTCCTCTATTATGCTCACAAAATGCCACTCTCAGATGTTTTTATCTTCTATTGGACAAGACACATGAAAAAGAATGGAAACCTTCCTCCTCCTAGCAACCTACTATTTAACATAACCAGATAGTTGTCTAGGGTTGCAGTATTGACTTCCTCAACCCTGAATTAGTGATTAGGTTTGGAATTATAGAATGTTCTTGAAGATCCACTACATGGCTATCCACACACGTTTAAGTAACGGTGGATGACATGGCATCCAATCATACCATGATGTTCAACACGGTAGGTCAACTTGCAAGAGGCATAACTTTCATATACGAACTTTGATTGAGGTGATTATTGCACCATTGTAAAGGTCTTGGTGTGCAAAATACAACATCTTCCTTTGTAGTAGTTTTGGATCAAAAAAAAAAATCATTTGAGGCCTCTAAATGGCTATGGAATATTTAGGGTGATTTTTTGGACCCAAATTTTCCAAATTGGGAGCCACCTCTAAAGTGGCTCTGCAAGTTGATTCCTCTAATTTTGTTTTCCACCTATAAAGTATTGGGATATATGAAAAATTATATAATGATCCAATCCATATCATACCTTCTCATTTAGGGAAGATTTTGGTGCTTTAATTATTTACTAAATGAGGTGAGAAAGTTTTTCCTCTACCTTCTCTTTAGAGTACCATTTTTCTTTTCTTGAAATTTGTCCTCTCAACCCAATCTGCCAAAGTTCATGCTTCCCCCATATTGTGGTTATAGACTTCTTCTGCAAAGCCATGTCTTTTACCAACTTTTCCTAAGAATATAGTTCTAAGTCCTATATGGTAGGTAGAACTTTATCCTCCTCTTGATCCGATTTGGAAGGTTCATAAAATTTCAAACTATCCACATTCACCATCGAGTAAATTTGCATCTATGGAGGTATATTGAGTCTGTAGACATAATCTTCCACCTTCTCCAAAATCCTGAAAGGGACATATTATAGAGCCTTGGTATTCTTACCAGGACCTTCTTTATCTGTAACCAAACCCTCTCTCCCACTTTAAATTACTTGGTCATGTTTTTATCAAGTATGGCCTTATATGTTTCCCGTGGCTTCTTTAACATCTCATGTACCTGCAAATGAATCTACCTAATATTCTCAAATTTTTTATCTTCTCTCAATGTATTTCTTGTGAGGTTCTCCCTCACTCCTTGTTTTCCATATACACCATCCAAAGGTGAAGGTGGAAAATATCCAAAGAAAATTTCAAAAGCTAACGTAATAGTAGAAGTGTGGATTGATCTGTTATAAGAGTGTTGGATATAGATCAAGTTTTCATGCCATATCTTTGGATTCTTCTAATTCTAACCCATCAAAAGATGCATCCAATTCCCATTGACTACTTATGTCTCCCTATATGTCTATGGATGGAATGTTGTATATATATTCATTTCGTGTCCATATTATCCCACAATGTAGGTCAAAATGCACTAAGAAATATAGTATCTCAATCTGAGATGATGCTCTTGGTATCCCAAAGTGCACCTAGACTTGTTCAAAGAACTTGCTTGCTTCTTCTTGTCCTTTAATGGAGTTTTGAGAGGGCATCATAATGCACATAATTTTGAAATTGTCAACTACCACAAATAGATAGTTGTGTCCCTTCCTTGTTTTTGGTAAACCTCTCACAAAATCCATTGATTACATACCCCAAATACACCAATGACTGTTGGGAAAACTCACATTTTTTGAGGTTATCTAGAAACTAGTACTCTTTTAGGATTTCTAACACCTGCATAAGATCTGATATGTGTTCATCCTAGGTAGATATATAAACCAACATATCATCCAAATATACTATAACAAATGAATCTAAACATGGGCATAATACATCGTTCATTAGTCTCATAAATGTAGCTGGTGAATTACATAAGCCAAATGGCTTGACCAACCATTCATACAGACATTGCCTTGTCTTGAAGGAGGTCTTCCAAGTGTCTCCTTATTTGACACATACCTAGTGGTGTCCTAATTTCAAATCCAACTTGGTGAAGCACTTGACATACTACAATTAGTCTAACAAATCATTGATCCTAGGTAAAGGGTACTGATTCTTGAGTGTAATATTGTTTAAATATTTGTAATTGATACACATATGCCAATTCATATCCTTATTGGGTACTATAATGATGTGTGACACACAAGTTGAGGTGCTTAGTCAAACCACTCCTTTCTACAAAATCTTTTGTAACTACTTCTTTACTTCATTTTCTTCAAGAATAGACTATATCTAAAACCTAATGTTCAACAAAGGGGAGTCTTGAAATAACTATATTTCTTTCTCCATGAACCTCTTGGGTGATATCCATTTAGGTTCCTGGAACACTCCTCTATATTACTATAGAAACTACTCCAACTTATGTCTCTACTCTTTAGTACACTCCTCTGGTGATGCCTTTACTATTATCGTCTCATCATCAAACTAATTTTATCTTAATAAAAGTAAAAAATATTTCTTACTATAAGTAATCAACTTATTTTCTTTGTTGGCACTTACCGGTGAGATGTTAGATTTACATTTGTGTGTGTTGATTATGTAGGACATCCCATACTTGATCATGTGGTACTAGTTGGATATTTTCATGAATGGTGCATCCTTCATATACATGTCAAGGCTCACTACACCACACGTGTCTAGGGTTAATACATCCAACACCACTTCATAAATAAAGTTTGCAGTTAAAACAAATGTAATCTTAAACTATTTTGCTACCTTGATCTCTGCATCCTTGTTTACCCAACCCAATGAGTAGGGTCTAGGATGATTTTCAACCTCCAATCCAAGATTTATTACTATATCCACTGCTAGGATATTATCCTGTGAAGTAGAGTCAAAAATAATGTTTATCTTGGTCTTCTTGACATGGATCTTGATGTGAAAGAGTTTTTCCATGATCTCCTTCTCTTCCTGGTGATGAAGGATACTCAGCTTCACCTCCTTCTACATTGATCTGCAAACAATATTCTCATACACATTGGATATGCTTTCGAATTGATTTCTCAAATATGTGGCCAGAAGATTCTTTTTTCTTTGCATCCTTCTTGTGGTTCTTTAGGTTCATCTTTGGATGTAGTTTCCAACACTTTTCCTCAATGTGATCATCGATATTGCAATGGTTAAAATGGTTTATGGTATCCTTCATTAATGTAAAATGGTTGTTGTCTTATTATCCTCCCCCCCCTCCCCCCTCTTCCACTTCTTCTTCTCCTCCTTGGAAGTTTCTTGGTTCTCTTTCTTCTTGGAACCACTTGGTTTCCCTTTCTTGTGGCCTATGTTTTCCAAATAATGTGTCTATACACATTCTTTGTCCACTATCCCTGGATTGAAAATAATCACTTGCTTTTGTATATGACTATGTATACCCCCGATATAATTCAAGAGTACATTTGGGATCTTGGGAGAGATAGTCATCATGATGGACATATTTTTGAACTCAGTGGTGTACTCCTACACATTGTTGCCCTCCCTTTTCCTGAAGTAATGATAATGGATCCATTGGTTCTATACATACCCAATATGATAGAACTAGTACTTAATGAGGGTTTTCAAATCCTCCCAATTAGTTATTGGTGGATCAACCTTCATCCTAAGTATCTCCATGTGACTTCCCCACTAGGTTAAAGCTTCTCTCTCTAACTTTAGCCTAGAAAATGATTTATTTTTCTCCTCATCTATGTGGTTAACATTGAAATAAACTTCTATTTCTTGCAACCAATGATTAAGTTTTAATGCATCAATCTCACCTTGGTATGGATTTATGTCCACTTTCTCTACCATATTGATTAGGGATTGTGAAGGATTAATGGAAATCGAACTGGGCTATGCTTTCCTTGACTCCTTTTCAGAGGTGATTTTAAGAACCCCCCCTAAATTTATATGTATAATAAATGGGCGAATCCCCATGATACATAGGAAAAATTGAAATCTATTTTATCAATAATATAAAATGTATATATAATTTTTTGGCGAATATTTTAGTCAATTATATAATCTTGTAAAATATTGGTGAATATTTCACTGAATTATAAAATCTTGTAAAATATTGGCGAATCTTTCACTGAATTATAAAATCTTGTAAAATATTGGTGAGTGGTGTTGGGTAAACAAATGGACTTCACACAACATTTCACCACATCTACTACAGTAAAGTCGACCAAAATTGACAAAGATCATTTTGTATAGGCCAATTACAAAATGTGTTTCAATCTACAAATGGAGTTCACAACATTGTCAGCATTCACTACATCTGCTACAATAAAGTCAACCAACATCAACATTCACTACATCTACTACAATAAAGTCAACCAACATTTCACCCAACATCAACATTCACTACATCTACTACAATAAAGTCAACCAACATTTCAATACATCTGT
>ML793375.1:154593-168824 GCA_009831015.1 Picea engelmannii | reverse complement strand
TAGTATGGGTTGACTGTAAACAAGGAAAGTCATCGCAAAGTTACTTCTTGGACCATGATTCCATGAACTGACCAAGCACGTAAAATAATCTTATTTCAACTGTAGCTGCATTTAAGTAATACAATTAATTGGCCTGTGGTATCGCCACTTCTACAGTCTCAACAAGATCATAGTTATAACCAAAAGTGTCAGAGAGGTTCTGCCAAATCCAAGTACGTCCAACATCCTGGCAAAAAGTCACTGCTCCATGATAAAATCAGAAAACCAATTATAAAACCTTTCCATTATTCCTGTAAATAAACTTTACAAAAAGCAGGGATAATGAAACCCGAAAAAAATGTATATACTACAAGCTGTGAGAAACAAGTATTTTCTGGTGAAGCACACACCAAGAAAATGGTAACTAATACACCAGCTATGAGAAACAAGTATTTTTAGGTGAAGAACACCAAGAAAATGGTAAATAATACACCATTTTACAACCGCTTTAAAGATGGAAGCATTGCACAAATACAACGCTAATCCCATCCTATAAAAAAGAGTAGGTAAAGAATACAAGAAAGCAAAATTTATCATATGCAATACATGAAAAATACAGGTCAAATATCACAGCTCAGAAAGAATGGCTGGAATATAATGAGAAAGTTCAGCAGTAAGTGACTGAAACCCATTCACAAGCTATGTGTGGAAATCGGGCAAAGGGAAGATTGTAGGCTGTAGCTACCCAGTGCTGAGTGCCCACTACCCATACCACAAAATCAGGGCGAAATTAAACCATAAACCCCAATTTTACCAAATGGCAGGGCGAAGAAGCTATCATAAATTCCCATGTTTCTAGAAATTTGGCTAATGGAAGCTTGTTCCTCCAAATTTCAGGGGCTAAATATAATTTGTTTTCCTCTATCCCTCCTAAAAACATGGGCTAACCCTGTACACAATTTTTACCCTAAAATAAATTACGGGCTAATGAAATAATTTAAAAAAAATCACTCTAATACAAAAAATTCGCCCAATAAAAAATTAGAGGCCCCTTAATTTCGCCCATGAGTGAAATTTCGCCCCTAAAATCATCTAAGCTCCTTTTCTAGGTCTTCATTATCTCTTGATTTCTCTTATGATCTGATCTCAGAGTTAGAGCCTCCAACCTCCACGTACATTCCAAGACTTCTTGCTAGAGCCACCATGAGGAGGAACATATTTATATATATCTCAACAAAATTCCCCTCCACACTTGGAAATATATCCTCTACTGGATCTCGATGGTTTTTATGAATAGACTCCTCAACCGTGGCTAAGGTTATGAAACTTTCTTCTTAAACTAATTCCTAGATCCATGCAACTTCCCACAAATACCATAAAGAAACTTGATCTAATAATAATATGATTCGTAAAATTTCGAGGATATTTTAGCAAAACAACTCATCATAACAGATCTTAAAATATTCTGAAATATTATATTTTTGTAGTTTACATCCTTAGATCCAATATTAGTTAATTGCTAACTTTTCTTGAATTCAATAAATAATTGAAATATAAAAATGAAATCACAAGCACAAAATACACACTATCCACACAAATAAACACAATATTTGACTCGAGAAACCCAATATGAGAGAATTCCTAGATAGAAGGCATGTCCTATGCTCTTCTCTCTTTGCTTCAGTGATAAAATGCACATAGAAAGAAATGGGAACTCACTATGGAGTTACATTTTGACACTCTGGCTTGAAAGACTACTACATGATCCTCCTCATCCTCTATTATGCTCACAAAATACCACTCTCAGATGTCTTTCTCAGCTATGGAACAAGACATGATGTAAAATAATGGAACCCTTCCTCTTTATAGTGACCTAGTATTTAACATAGCCCAATAATCATCTATGGTTTTGGTATTGACTTCCTCAACCCTCAATCAATGATCATGTTTGAAACTTCTAGAATATTCTTGAATATCCACTACACATGTATCCCCATGCGTTTAAGTAATGGGGGTTGACATGACATCCACTCATAGCATGGTGATTAATATGGTAGGTCAACTTGCAGGAGGCATTACTTTCACATATGAACTTTTATTGAGGCAATTATTACACCATTATAAAGGTATCAATGTGTAGAATATATTATATTACTACAAAATAGGTTTCGACAAAAAACAATGTTGTTTGAGGCCTCAAAATGGCTCTGAAATATTTTAGGCAATTTTTTGGACCCTAATTTTCCAAACTGGGACCATTTGCAAAAATGGCTCTGCAAGCTGATTCCTCCAATTTTTTTTCCACCCAAAAAGTATCTATATAGATGAAAAATTATACAATTATCTGATCCAAATCATAATTATTTAATTCCAAGGAATCCTAATGACACACTTAAATAACTGATCCGAGTGTGTAACACTTTAGAGGTGTTATGCACTATATGCACAACCACAAATATATCATGTTGCAAATATTTTTTCTCTTATCCTATAAGTGATATGAAACTAATTACTTCATCAAATAATAGTACCAACACAATCAATTGTTTCATCTTGGGTGAACGAAATATAGTCTACCATAACCCATTCAAAATCAAAATATCTAGAACATTGTTTCCTTCAAGAAAAGGAAAATAGATATATCAAACCATAAAATAGAAATTGATATAGAAAAAACATTATTTCACTGTAAATAGAGAGAAACATCTTAAATCTCCTTAACATAAACATCCAACAAATCTCTAGAAATTCATGAATTAAATCTACAAATATCAAAGTAAATACGAAAGAAAGTAATTAAACAAAAACATACAGAGAAATATATAACCATAGAAATGAAATAAATCAAATAGTTATATGGTCTATGAATAGAGGGGACTTGACCAACATTTGTAATTTTGGATTGGTTCCTTACCTTGAAGTAAGTAAGGTGTTGAATCCCTCAAAAGAAAATGCCATTCATATCAAGAAAGAAAGTGGAAATAAATATCTAATATTCTATTATCTAAAGAAGTTCAAAATGACATTGTTACAAATGAAAGGAAACCAAATTTGGATTTTACTATCTAGCCTCTTAGAGCTCCCATAACCTCCTTGAAATACAAAAATTATTTTGGGTTCCCCTAGGGTGAAATCTGGAGAACACAATAATCATTCAAATGGTTTTGTGAAATACAATAAGGTGTTTCATACATTTAGAAGTCTACTAAGTTGTGGATGACTTTTGGATCTCTAAAATCAACTTTAAAATAATTACCAGTCCACCTCATAGAGGATCCAAATCTATGTGCTCTCATCTATGTAACATTTTCTAAAAAATTCTCCTTGCATTGCAAATAAAGTGAAATGAATTTATAGTACCATAGCCATATCTCTTGGAAAGTCTTATTCCTACATTTGAATACTTAAGATAGATGATTGACATAGACAAATTTAAATTTAGCAACTTAAGTAACCCAAACATTAATCTCATTTCCAATAATAAAGCCAAAAAATTTCAATTAAAAATAAATTATTAGATAATATTGAAATGGATTTATTAATAACTTGGTAATGTATTAAATACATGAAAGGGAATGTTATATGGTTATAGGATGAAAAATTGATGAAAAAGGAATGAGTGAAAAGGGTAATTTTGAGTCTCATTATAATCCTCGTGGAGAGGTGGTGACTTGGCCTTGGATCTCCTTGTGTAGATTGTTGTAATGTGAAGGGGGGGGATATATCCACACTGTGCATCTCATATTCACATCATGCATCTCGCATAAGGTAGTAAAGGCATGTAGATGATTGCAATGTGAAAAGGAGAAGAGGAATTGGTGGAGCTTATCTTTGCATCATGTACTTTACATCTACACTAGAAAATCACTTAGAGGATGGGCCCACAAAGGATTGAAGAGGGAGCCCACATCCAAACTATACATCCACAACTGACATCTATCATCCTACACCAAAGAAGGAAATCATGTGGAAAAATATAAGGCATGTTGAGGATGGAATGTGGAGCATTGAAGGAGTCCAAAAGAGGATTTCCTCTACTTCTTACAATTCACATATAGTAGAAAAAAGAGGAAAAAATAATGCATAAGACGTAGGGTGCCCAAAAGACCTAGACTTCATTGGAAAGTGGCATGACCAAATTGGATGATGCCACAAGTATTCAACCTATTAGTGTTGAAACCTTAGGTTCTTATGGTTCGTACAATTTATACTAAAGGAAGTCAATTGGATGGTCGACCAACCACTGGAGATAGTCGATCAAGATATTGACTAGAAATCGATGACAATCAATCAAGTAGTCAACTAGCCTATCAATTGGATAATCAACTAGCAGTCATAGATAGTCATTCGATGGATCGACCAACCAATCAATCGACTACGGTTTGGATGAATGAATGCTTGGTTTGATTTGGTGTGACTGGCCTTGGATATCCTTGTGGATATCATTGTGATGCGAAGGGGTCCTAGCTCCACATTTTTCATCTCAAATTCACATCATGCATGTTGTATAAGGTAGTAAAGACATGTTGATAACTGCAATGTGAAAGGGAGAAGAGGAATTGGTGGAGGTTATCTCTGTATCTACACTAGAAAAGAATGTAGAGGGTGGGACCAAAAAGGAGTGAAGAGGGTTTAGATGGGAGACCATCTCCAAAATATACATCCACAACTGACATCTTATAGAATGCTACACTGAAGAAGGAAAGAATGTGGAAAAGGCTAAGGCATGTCGAGGATGGCATGCAGAGGATTAAAGGAGTTAAGGAGAATATTGCCTCTACAAATTACACTTCACATATAGTAGACTAAAGATGTAAAACAAATGCATAATATGTAGGGAACCTAGAATACCTAGAATTCATTGGAAAGTGGCATGACCACATTGGATGATGCCATGACTTTGTGGCTTGATGTCGATCATCTTCTGGAAAAAAAATAGATTTTTTTTCAAGACTAGTAACTATGGAGTTGAAGGAGACAACCTTATCAAACATGAATTTGGAAGGTGAAGTTATATATCTTATTATAGATACTATCTAACTAATGAAAACCCAAATGTATGATAGAGGGAATGATATTAACAACAAATTATGCTAAATGAACCACTAATATACACATCAAACTCAACCTTCTTCCCCAAAAAAATGAATTGGAGGTCTTAATGGCAATTGGAAAAGTTATATTTGGAAAATATTTTTTATCCAAGGAAAAAGTGTTTTTCTTATTCAAGCATAATAGAAGATGCAATCATAATATGCTCCCAGAACTATCCAAAAATCCATCTAAAAGGGAACTAGGAACTACCAAAAAAAATCTAACAAGTTCTCAACAAAAAGACATAGACCTTCGCAACAAAATGTCAAAGAATGAAATATCTCATACTTGATCAATAACTATCAACTCAAGAAACATCGAGGTAAGATTATCTACTAATATAGCTAACAAGTGCTTAGAAAAAAAAATAGACCTTTGCAGTTGTCATCAAATGGTCAAAGATTGACATATTACATACTTGATTAATAAATTTCAATTAAAAAAACATTGAGGTAATATTTTCTAGTAACAACACATCAACCATCATGAAATTAAAAGAGAACAAATTGGTTATCCAAAAGCTCCAAACCTTCTTTGGAAAGTAGATCAACAACCTGATTGTGTTCTCAAAAGATATACAAAAACCTAATATTGTGAAACACTATGGAAATATGCTTTAGTTGTTCAACCACAACAAGTAGTCCAGTGTTTTGAATTTGAACTTACCCAATCATCCAGTTAATGAGAAGAGGGAATCACGAAAAACCTGCAAAGTTCTCAATCCCTCGCCCAAATAGATTTTTAGCATGAAAAAGAGTCATAAGATCTCTAATGTTATTAGTCCCCCTTCCCATATTTTCTTTGAAATAAAAATAATGTGATTCATAAAGAAATAAGGTAAACCCAAGGTCAACATTCATAGTTTTTCCTTGACAAGCCCATCAAAAAATCTCCAAGGAAAATGCTTTTCCACCTAAAAGTTTCCTACAAACCTAAAATATTTTTTCTTGGGGATCTTCTTATAAAAAGGATGTAATCCCATCACCTATGACGAGACTTGAAAAGTAGGGAGTTGCTTATCCTCAAATAGAGAGGTGTTTCTTGCAAGACAAATTCCCCACAAGACTAGATCTGTCACAACTTGAGTGGTTTCTAGTTCATTTCTTATAAACCAAGATTAGAAATATGATTCAATAGTTAACCCTTGTCATGGAGAGACATAACCAATTAACCCTTGAACCTATTACCAAAAGTTTGTAGAATAAGAACAATGTAGAAAGATATGGGAGTTTGTTTGCTCATGTAGCTTGCATAAGGTGCACGTTCTAGGCCCTAACCTACCTCTTTTATGTAAATGGTCCCAATTAAGACCCTATCTGACAGAAAAAAACACATGAGAAGCTTTGATTTAGGAGATGCCTTAACCTTCAAAAGAACTTTCCATCGCCAATGAATTTCCTCATCTCCACATGTAAAAAGCACTTGATAACCCAATTTTTCATTAAATGAACCTCCTTTATTATTGAAACTTGAATAAATTCATCTAAATTCTCACAAATTATCATGCATAACCTTTGTAATTCCGAGACAAATAACTCTCGGTACCTCACAAAATCACCATCCAGTCAAAATTTAGCTTAGATCGACCATCCTTGTTTCCACAAGGTTGCTTCCACAAGTTTATTTATTAAGTTAAGTGTCATTCTTCAAGTCACATGTGAATTTCAAACAAGAGCCCCGAGAAAAAAAATATCCCTATTTCAAACCATTATAGCATCAACCCCAATCGTCACTTGTGACCCTTCCCCAACATGCCAAGCCAAGTAAGATCATATTAATGGGAAGTCCAATGACAGGATCTTCCAATGATTGGACACATTATGGATCATTTTATTCTATTTCCTCATCCAATCAATCATCGACCCAAGGGAAATATATTTATAAATGATGATCCTAACTTAGAGACTATCCTTTGTGAGGATAGTCCATAAAGACTTTGCTACCAAATACTAGCAAAAAATATAAATGTTTTTAAGCCCCACCCCCCCAATTTCTTTGGAGTTGTCGACTTTTTCCACCTAACCCATTGTGTCCATTAAATTCACTGCTACCTTAGTAAAAAAAATTATAACAGAACTTTAGATTTTTCTCTAGTGTTCCTTTTGGAATGTGTGCAATAGTATTCCAATAGAAAGGAATGGATTCCAAGACTGTCTTAAATAATAACAATCTTCCCCCTCTTGATAGCCACTGATTGCACCATAGATAAGTTATGTTTTCAATTTTGGAGAACAACCACCACCAATTTTCCTTCCCATAACAATTTGTCTTTAGTGTGAATCCCAAATACTTAATACCATCATTTAGGTCCAAGTGCTGATAAGGAAAATGTCTTCCAAACCCAATACATTGATCTGCATTCATACCTAAAGTAAATAAAGTATACTTGCACCATTCACTTCCATTCATGTAGCCTTGTTATATAATAATAGTGTCTCTCATATTTGATATTATTCTATGCAAGACCCAAATATAAACAAAAGAACATCGTACACAAACAACAAATGAGTCAAAGCTTCCCTCCTGATCCTAACTCCTTGAATTTATTGCACCCTCCTAGCCTCAAGCATATCTCTACTCAAACCTTATACCACAAGAATAAAAATATATGGAGACAAGGGGGAAACCCTGCCTAAGCTCCCTAGTAGGTTTGAAGAAATTAGTGACATCTCCATTGATCAATATTGCAAAGGAAGTAGTAACATAGCACATAATCTGCCTGACTAAGGACAATGTGAAGCCATATTTGGACAACATATAGAATATCAATATCAATATTAACATCCCATAAGTAGACAAACCAAGAATTGAAATCCTAAATTTGTATGTGTCTGAATGTAAAATCTATTGAGCCAAAATCAATAATGTCACTAATGTCACTATATAGAGGTTTTACAAGTGACTTTGATCTAAATTCCTTTACATGAGTTTGATTAAAATCAATTATAATATGATTTTTTTACAAGTTTCTCTTTTATCTCCCTCTACAAACAAGGGAATCAAATTTGAATTCATATATTAGTATGATGTCAAATAAAGGGAATCAAATTTGAATTCATATATTAGTATGATGTCAAATAAATGGGAGAGCTTATTGTCAATTTAGAAATCATATGATTAACGACATATTCGATGTATGTGAGGCGGTCTTTTGTATTTTCCTTGATTTCTTAGAAAGCTGAACACTATGACATTAAAATTCCATCAACCTTTGATTCTTTCATGTGGCATGTGGCGTGATTTGGAGAAATCTAAGATGCAATGATTCTTCTACACAACATTGACCTAATAATTTCTTCTAGGAAGGAGAAAATTCAAGCATCATATGGAATACATGAAATGTAATTCATTCAAAATTTCATGTACAAATAATAGAAATAAACATTTATTTCCCTCGACCAAGAGTTTATTTAACTACCATAAACCCTTCATTGAGGGAGGGTTGGCTATATCTAGTATAACACCCCAATAATGGTCTTAATTATCCTTGATCGAGGTCTTAAAATATAGAAAAGTAACTTAATCAAGGATACTATTTTGTCACCCCAGTCTCGTGAAAAGGTGTGTCACACCTTGATGGATTCACCCCAAGAAAACATGTATTAGAAGACAATTTTTGTAGTTCTTTGGGTAGTAAAGACTATATGGGACCACATATAAAGTTATAAACCAAACTTGTCTTATAAATTTGTTCACCATTCAAAATAAATTAACTGACTTTTATTTGAAAAAAAAACAAAAAATGCGAATTTAAGAATTTATATCGATGATAATGTAAAAATAAAAACCTTAATAATAACATATTTAGAAGCACTCCAATACCACTTATGTATCATGACTAACATTTCAATATTTCAAATTAAATATATACACAAATTAAGAACAAAACTATAATCCAATTTAATATTTTTTTAATTAAAATAGAGATGAATAAAATTCTTTATGAGAAATCTAATTTACATTATTACCATAAAACTAATTAAACAAGTCTTAAAATATTTTAAATGATTTTTACATATTTCTATACAAATATATTATAATATTAATTTTTAAAATATAAAATACAAAATTTTATGAATATCATATTTTATGATATAGTTTTAGATATTTTTATACCATATCTCAAATCTTATATTAAATATTTAACTTACATAAATATTTAGTTTCACACATATACATAGTTTTACATATTGATATGTACATATACATAATATTTCATATTATTTTATCATATTTCAAATTTCATATTAAATATTTAAATTATCAATATTTTTAATATTTTAAGATATTTAAAAATACATAATTTTATACATTGGTATTTACAAATTGCAATAGGAATTGCAATTATTATATTATTATTTTATGCAAAGTACAAATGTTGGGCTAGATAACTCTCCCACATTGGTATGAGGAATACTCAGACTCATATACATAGAGGAGGCAACAATTATGGTTCTTTACCACATCACTTACTTCATTATTGAGCTATAACCAATAAATAATCAAATTGAGAATAAGACAAAGGCATAGACACAATTACTATCCAAACCAGTATACCTTTCATTTGGGGCAAGTTGGAAGGGATTCTAGGTGAGATAGTAGAGGATAACCTATAAACTAGTGTGGAAAATCATATAAAGTGGTAGGTGCAAAGACAATAAAGTGTGACCTCTGCTTCTCCTATGGATGTTGGCTATGGGTCTAGATCTCAATATTTTATGAACATAATAGGTAGGGATGTTCAAAAACCTGAGTAGGCTTGGAGAGAACCAACAAAATCAATAGAATCACTTACATAACTTCTAACAAAGTCTATTGGTGCTACTTTAACTAGTGATGTTGATGGATCAACTATTTTTTCGACTAAATCAACTGATGTTAGAGGATCTGAATCACCAGAAGATGGTGGATAAGATGATGATGCTACTAGGGCTAGTGAAATAAGTGTTTCTTCTCTAGTATCTACCCTTGTTTCATTTCCAAATCCACCACCATAACCTAGAACCCCTTACAATAATCTATTCACAAGAAAGAACTACATATATCACTATTCTATAACTATATAGATATACACGACATAGTGATTATTGAGCTCTTTGACACGATAAACCATTTTCATTTTTTCTCCTACCATGAGCCCATGCATCCCATTTCCCATGGACCCAAACTCTTCCTAGCATTCATTTATACCACACCCGAAATCCTTACCCATATTTCTAGTAGACCCAACCATGCACCCCATGAAACCACACCCTACTGCACCTACCTATTGAGATCAGTGAAGAAGGGAAGGCACAAAGAAGGTAAGTCGTAACTAAATTCTCCCATCTATGCCTATTTATTGGATGGTGTGCTAGAAGGAATGAGTCATAGAGGAGTTTCACAATAAAAGAAAATTTGAAGAAGGAGCTTCAATTTTCCCATATCCTATGCTAGAAGAGAGAGAATACAATTGGAATAGGAAGGTGAAGCTCATGATTTGACAGAGAAAGATATTGAAATAACTCCCAATATATATTGGTGCATATTTTCCTCAAGGTTAGGAGGTGGGTTCTCTTGATCCAACC
The DNA here is from genome assembly GCA_009831015.1 of Picea engelmannii. NCBI lineage: Eukaryota > Viridiplantae > Streptophyta > Pinopsida > Pinales > Pinaceae > Picea > Picea engelmannii. Next base: position 158,184 of record ML793375.1, on the reverse strand, counting down.
AAGCAATCTGAAACTAGATTGTGTTCGCCCAATTCAATCTACGTGGGGATCAGTTAGACACCATTCATACAATGTACAATAGGGTGGGTATGTTGGATATTTTATTAGTAATTAGGGATTGGGTTACCAAAACTCTTATCTGGTATTATCACCACTAAAAACAAAGGGGGTATAGCTGGAGAGGGTCCCTCATAGGTGGGGATGGAGAGGGGAATGGTTAACACTGCATACCCCCTTCAACCCCCAACTCAAGGAACTATACCTTATCCTATTCATTGATTGACTTGATATCACCTTTGGATCACCTACCTAATCCATCCAAGGGTCCTCAGACATTCAAAAATCCTATATTACCCATCCCCTCAAGTTTCCTTGGCCATATATTTATTGAAGTTGGATCATCCATTCACTAAGGTTGGCTTACCTACCTTCTTTCAGTCACATTCCCTCATCATGTATGGTAAGAGTATGTGCCTTTGTACTTTACCTTGTTGGCTTCATTCCTAGCTACTTGTTATCCATGTTGGGAGGGAAATATCACCATGAAATATTTTTGTATCGTTACCGTCTGAAGGAGAGGAATTATGGGGGGGGGGGAAGGGGAAATTGATATGACTTGTTATTTTCTGTGATATAGGGCTTGTTTTATTGGAGGGATATATACCTTCCTTATATATGATATTATTAACATGCATATTGGTAGTGTTCTTCATAGGTCGGGCCTAAGGATGCACTCTTATTCCCCTAATGCTATCCTAAGACCCGCTAACCCAACTTACCTAATAACCTCATGTCTGACCTTCTTTCTTTAGGAATGTGTGTGTTTACCATTCCCACCCCCACATAGTCAAATATCTTCCCAGGGTGAGAATCTTAACATCTCAATTGGAAAACAAGCATCTTTGTAAGGTGTGAAACGTGGAATAGGTAGGTAGGAAAGTGTTTCAATCAATCTATTGACCTAAGAAGTGAATTCATACATCTTACTGGAAAATATAATTCCTCCATTGTCTGGGTGGGGGGTGTGTTCCAGTCACTCAGGAAACTATGATGGTCTTTAATATTATTAAATTTTAAATTCAAATAAAGTACCAAGGCAAGTGTTTGTCTTCCCTAGGCACCTAAGGGGGAGAAATTGCCAAATATGGGTCTTAGTCAAATTAATTTGTGAGATGCAAATTAAAAGATAACTTTATGATTAAAGTGAGGGTGAGTGAAGAGACACCAAATCTCAGCCACCCATCTAATATAATCTCAGTTGTTAGATTAGAAAACTCCTCACCTTCCCTCATGAGGTTGATTAAGGCAAGTGGGTGCACCCATTCTTGGGTAAGTTGATGCAGCAACAGTCTTGTTGAGAGAGAAAGAGACTCTTGGTGAGATGCCAAGAGTAAGGGAGCTGAAGCATTCTTGTTGAGAGAACAAGAGAGAGCAAGAGAGAGGTCGAGCTGAAGAAAAGAGACAGCAACAGCAATTTCTGGGAGCATTGGCATGCATTCCAAGGTTGCCGAATAGCATTGAGTGGTACAGAAATTGAATCTTAGCAGAGTTTTGGCACAAATATCGTGACAGTCCGTACAACATTAATTGCCGTACAATTGTACGAATTTCTGGTTCAGAAATTGAGGAGCAAAGCTATAGGAATGTCTAGATAAGTTTGTGTAAATATCTGAAGATGAATATGCTGTAAAAGAATTTCTCAGAAGCTCATAAATAATACAAATCCCTCTCTCACTGGTTTTCCCCTTGTGGGTTTTTCCACGGTCGAAGTTAGACCGAAATTCTTTATGTCTATATTTTATGAGTTTTGCATATTGCTGATATTTTATTTCTGCATTGAAAACGATGTTCAAAATCCTCATGTTTCAGTTCTGAAATTTATTTTCTGTTAAGTTTTTCTTATGCTGAAACACCAGGCTGTAGCTTATGCTGAAACACCAGGTTGTAGCTTATGCTGAAACACCAGGCTGTAGCTTATGCTGAAACACCAGGCTGTAGCATATGCTAAAACACCAGGTTGTAGCATATGCTGAAACACCAGGCTGTAGTATATGCTGAAACATAGTGCTGAGTCATATGCTGAAACACCGCTGTGAGTATATGCTGAAACACCAGGCTGAGTATATGTTGAAACACCAGGCTGAGTATATGCTGAAACACCAGGCTGTAGTATATGCTGAAACACAGTGCTAAGTCATATGCTGAAACACCAGGCTATAACATATGCTGAAAAAGTGCTAAAACTGAGTTTGGAATTTAAATTTGACTGAAAAATCAACGAGATTGAAACTGGGTTGGGATTTTGAAAAATTAACATGGTATCAGAGCTGAGTTGAAGAGTGGCAGAAATTTCAGCAGACAGAAAGTAGGGACAGTAGTCACTTCACAGGGCAGATTTTTGAATTTGTGATTTTCAGTAGAAAGAGGGTCATGGCTATTGGTTTGACGGTTGAAGACAGACTTGATGGGGCAGCGAATTTTGGTGCTTGGAAGGAGAGGATGATCTTTCTTTTGCAAGAGAATGAGTTGTGGGGCATTGTGGAGAATACCACTACTCATCCTGTTGTGGTACCTAATGATGCTACTCTTCTTGTAGCCTATAATAAGAAGAGTATCAAGGCTAAGAGATTTATTCTTGATGCCATCAAGGATCATTTGATTCCTCACTTGACAGGGAAGACACATGCCTATGAGCTGTGGGAGTCTTTGACTAAATTGTACCAGAGTACAAATGAGAACCGGAAGATGGTTTTGAGGGAAAAACTAAAGAGCATAAAAATGACCAAGGCTGAAAATGTGGTCACATACCTTACTAGATTGACACAGGTGAGGGATGAGCTTGGAGTTGTGGGGGAAGCCATAGCTGACAGTGATCTTGTGAGAACAACATTGAATGGTGTTTCCAAACAATGGGATTTTTTTGTGGAGGGCATTGTTTCTAGGGAGAAGCTTCCCAGTTGGGAACGTCTTTGGGATGACTTTGTTCAGGAGGAGACCTAGAGAGGTTATGTGCATGGCAGTTCATCTACAGGTCATGAGGAGGAGAATGTGGCTCTTGCTACCACTAGAAAGAAGAAGTTCAGAAAGGGTCCAAAGGGAGGACAGAAGCCCAAGGGTGAGGGGAAGAAAGATATGAGCAAAGTCAAGTGCTTTGCTTGCCATAAGTTTGGGCACTATGCAAGACAGTTTCCAAACAAGAAGAAGAAACAAACAACAGCTTCAGCAGAAGTGGAAGAGTTTTCGACCAAGTTTGACAAGGATTTTTCCTTGATTGCATGTCTAACCTCGAGGACCACTACTCTCGATACTTGGTATATTGACAGTGGTGCCTCTCGCCATATGACAACAGTTCGTGAGCACTTGACAGATCTAACTCAGTGTGGAGATGTAGAGGTAGTGCTTGTAGATGACCGGGAGGTCAAGGTGGCTGGATGTGGGACCGTATCATTTCGGAGGGAGTCTTTGCCTCCCATGACTTTGACAAAGGTTCTTTATGTTCCGGGCTTGAAGAAGAAATTAGTGTCAGTTTCTATTATTGAGGAGAAGGGCTATGAGGTCTTGTTCTGTGATGGCCAGGTGCTTCTTTTCCCC
>ML793375.1:99072-149920 GCA_009831015.1 Picea engelmannii | reverse complement strand
GGATGATCTTGCTTTTGCAAGAGAACGAGTTGTGGGACATTGTGGAGAATACCACTACTCATCCTGTTGTGGTACCTACTGATGCTACTCTTCTTGCAGCCTATAATAAGTAGAGTATCAAGGCTAAGAGATTTATTCTTGATTCCATCAAGGATCATTTGATTCCTCACTTGATGGGGAAGACACATGCCTATGAGATGTGGGAGTCTTTGACTAAATTGTACCGGAGTACAAATGAGAACCGGAAGCTGGTTTTGAGGGAAAAACTAAAGAGCATAAAAATGACCAAGGCTGAAAATGTGGTCACATACCTTACTAGATTGACACAGGTGAGGGATGAGCTTGGAGCTGTGGGGGAATCCATAGCTGACAGTGATCTTGTGAGAACAACATTGAATGGTGTTTCCAAACAATGGGCTGTTTTTGTGGAGGGCATTGTTGCTAGGGAGAAGCTTCCCGGTTGGGAACGTCTTTGGGATGACTTTGTTCAGGAGGAGACCCAGAGAGGTTATGTGCATGGCATTTCATCTACAGGTCATGAGGAGGAGAATGTGGATCTTGCTACCACTAGCAAGAAGAAGTTCAGAAAGGGTCCAAAGGGAGGACAGAAGCCCAAGGGTGAGGGGAAGAAAGATATGAGCAAATTCAAGTGCTTTTCTTGCCATAAGTTTGGGTTCTATGCAGGACAGTGTCCAAACAAGAATAAGAAACAAACAACAGCTTCAGTAGAAGTGGAAGATTTTTCCACCAAGTTTGACAAGGAATTTTCCTTGATTGCATGTCTAATCAGATTTCCAACAATGTAAGAATCTCCTTAATCAGATTTCGTATGTGAAAGTTATGCTTCCTGCAAGTTGACCTACCATATTGATCACCACGATGTGAGTGGATGCCATGCCAGCCTCCATTAACTTGAAATGTGGGGATAGCCACGTAGTGGATTTTCTAAGAAAAATCTAGAAGGTCCAAAACCTTATCACAATTGAGGGTTGAGGAAGTCAAAAACCAACCCCTAGATGGCTATTAGGCTATGTTAAATACTGGGAGACTATGAAGAGAAGGGGATCCATTCTATGTTATTGTAATTTGTTCCATATCAGAGAAGAGAAATTGGGAGTGGGAAATTAGAGAGCATATCATAGGGGGTTAATGTTATGTAGCATCCTAACAAGCCCCAAATCTTAAGTAACTCCATAGTGAGTGACTTCTTCTTTGTACTTGCATTATTTCCATACCTATGAAAAGAGAGAAGAGCAACCTCACCTTCTTGCTAGGTTTTCTCCCATAAGGGTTTTATTTTGTGGATGGTGTGTGACTGTATTTTAATATTCTTTATTTTATGGATTTTATCTATTTCATGCATAATCAAAAGATCAGTAGCTCAATATTATGGAATCTAAAATGATTTAACCTTCATAGTGTAGATTTCAGTTTCATTTATCATATCTGCTGTGACAAACTATTTGAGTGGAATATTCATGACATTTTACATATCATATTGGTATTAGAGCAGTTTTTGTTTTGGGTATTTGTGGGAAGTTCAAGGATCTAGGAATCGACTTAAAGAGAAGTTGTAGAAACCCTATCCATGGCATGCAAGTTTGTTCATAACAACCCTCGAGATCTAGCAGAAGAGAGAATTGAGAGGTTGGAAGAACAAGTTTCTAACATCAGTAATAATATGAACCTCCTCACGACATCTATAGAGATAAATCTTAGACCGTTTGAATATGATGGAGGCTATAAATCAGAGATCGTATCAGAGGGGAAATCGAGATATTAGGAAGACCAAACAAAGGAGTCATGGAAAGAATCTAAGAAAGAGTAGTTGAGTTTGAGTGTTATTAACCATTCATAGTCCCTATCCAAGATGGAAGAAAAAGTGGACATAAATCCATACCAATGTGAGATCGATGCATTAAAACTGAATCATTGGTTGCAACAAATAGAAGTTTATTTTAGTGTCCACCATATAGATGAAGAGTAGAACATTTCATTTGCTAGATTGAAGTTAGAGGGACATGCTTTATTCTGGTGGGAAAGCCATACAAAAACATTAAGGCTGGAGGGTGATCTGCCAGTAACTAGATGGGAGGAATTCAAAACCATCATCAAGTCCCAATTATACCATATCAGGTATGTAGAGGACCAATGGATTCTGTGGCACTACTTCATATAGAGGCAGGCACAAAGTGTACAAGAGCACACCACTGAGTTCAGAAAGATTCCCATCATGTTGGGTATCTATCCTAAGAACCCAAATGTACTCCTCAAGTATATGGGGGGTTTACATAGTCATCTACAAAATCATGTGATTCTCTTCAAGATAAGGAAAATGTATGAGGTGTGTGTACATGCACAATACCTGGAAAACATAGGCCAAAAGAATGGGAAACAAAGTGGCTTGAAGGAAAAAGAGCACCAGGAAGCTTCCAAGGAGGGGAAGGAGAAGTGAAAAGGGGGAAAATATAAAAAGACAATAGCCACTACACATCAGTGAAAATACCCTAGAAACCATTGCAATCATTAAAACATTGATGGCCACGCTGAGGAAAAGTGTTGGAAATTACATCTAGAGTTGAACCTGAAGAACCACAAGAAGGACAGAAAGAGAAAGAACCTTCTAAAGATTGGAAAGTAGCTCAAATGTGAATGAAAATATTGTCTACACATCTATGCAAAAGGATGTAAATCTGAGTAACCTTCATCACTAAGAAGAGAAGGTGATGACCAAGCTCTTCCACATCAAGATTCAGGTCAAGAAGACCAAGATAGATGCTTTGTTTGACTTTGGTTCATAGGATAATCTCATAGCAATGGATATGGTCAATAAGATTGGATTAGAGGTTCACTATCATCCTATCCCATATCCATTGGCTTGGATAAACAAGTATGCATATATCAAGGTAACAAAGCAGTGCGAGATTAAATTTTCTATAAGTGCTAATTTTATAGATGAAGTAGAATTGGATGTAGTACCATTAAATATATGTGGAGTAGTGTTTGAAAGTACCTACATGTATATGATGGATGCTATATTCATGCATAGATCCAATTAGTACCACCTCATCAAGTACAATAAATCCTTCATAATCAACGCGCAGAAAGGAAAATAAAAAAATTCATTGGTAAGAGATAATCAAGCTAAGAAATTGATTAGTTCTAGCAAGAAATATGTTTTACTTTTTCTAAGAGAAAATCATTCAGGTGAAGAGTTGCTGAAAGTAAGGACATCCCTAGAAGGGTGTACTTAAGAGAATAAACATCATTTGGAGGAATTTCTACATGCATACAAAAGATTTTTATAGGATCCTAAAGGGATACCACCTAAGAGGGAAGTGGAGCTTGAAATCCAATTATTGCCAGACTCCCCCTTGCCAAATATTGGGTTGTATAGATAGTTTGTTCTAGAAGAAAATGAGGTAAAGAAGCAGTTGTAGCAGTTGTTGGAGCATGGTGTGATTCGACCAAGTACCTCACCTTGTGGGTCACCCATCATAATCGTACCCAAGAAGGATGGGACTTGGAGAATGTGTATTGATTATAGGGCATTGAACAATATTACACTAAATAATCGGTAGCCTGTACTCGGGATCGATGATCTATTGGACTAACTATGACATGCCAAGTACTTGATCACTAATATAGATTTGAAATCAGGATATAACCATGTATGAGTAAAAAAATAAGATACATGGAAGAATTCCTTAAAGACAAAGAAAGGTTTGTATGAGTGGTTGGTTATGCCATTCGGTTTATGCAATGCACTGAATACATTTATGAGACTAATGAATGATGTTACATGCCCTTGTCTAGATTCATTTTTTACTTTCTATTTGGAATATATATTGGTTTATATTTGTACCTGGGAGGATCACATCTTATATCTCATATCTCATGTAGGTGTTAGAGACTCTCAAGAATCACCAACTATTGTCTAACCTCAAGAAATGTGAGTTTTCTCAACAACCTTTTGTGTATTTGAGGTATATGGTGGAGGGGAGCTCAAGGTAAATCCTGCAAAGATGGAGGCCATCATGAAACGACCATTTCCTATAAATTGCATAGAAGTTAGGAACTTTGTTGGGGTAGCACAATAATTGCAAAAGTTACTAGCTTCATTTTCAGTAGTAACTACACCACTCCGCACCATAATAATGAGTGGTGAGATTTTCTAGTGGGAGAAAAATCGCCAGAAGTATTTTTATGAGATAAAAATAAAGACCAATCAAACACCAGTTCTCGCACTACCAAACTTCCAGAATCCCTTCAAAGTGGATATAGATTAAAATTGGTATTCCATAGAGTAGTTTTGATGCAAGGAGGAATGGATGTATGCTACCATTCTAAAGTATTTCATGAGGCGGTTCTCAACTACCCTACCTATGAAAAGGATATATATGCGTTGGTACATGTTGTTAAAAAATGGAAGCACTATATGATGGGAAAGGAGACCATCATCCATATAGATCACCAACCTCTCCAGTATTTGCATTCCCAAAGTAAGTTACAACAAACCATAAACTACAAATGGATGGGGTTCTTACAACAATTTCATTTAGTCATCAAGTATAAGAAGGTTAGAAAAAACAAGGTGGCAGACATTCTTTCAAGGCCACCCACATATAATATTACATCTTTGCAACTTTGATGCACATGGATCCTTTTACCAATGATGCATACATAGAGGCATATACAAAAGATGATGACTTCAAGGAGGTGTTTCAACACCTACAGGGTCAAATAGATATAGAAGAAGATGATGGAAAGGATAACTATCATTTCTAGAATGGTTTACTCTACAAGGTCAACAAGCTCTATGTCCCTAAACATGAATGATTGCAGGTTATTATAGAGGCTCACACCTCCAAGGTTGCAGGACATTTTGGTGTTGGGAAGACAATTGACAATTTATAGAGGTATGTGTACTGGCCCATAATGCAAGAAGCCTAGGATGTATACTTTGTTGTACCAACAAGCCTAGTAACATGAAGAAAGGTATATACCATCCCTTATCTATACCCACTTTCCTATTTTGTGGGAGGTTTACTGACCACATGGAAGGGACATGACTATTTATTTATGGTAGTTGACAAGTTCAACAAAATGTGCATTCTCATGCCTTTTAAGAAGACCATAAATGGGTAGGAAGCAACAAACTTGTTCTTTGAACAAGTCTGGGTGTAATTTGGGATACCAAGGAGAATCATTTCAGATAGGGACACTAGATTTCTTAGTGCCTTTGGACTAAATTATGGGAGAATATGGACATTAAGCTCAAGAGGTCTACAACATTCCATCCATAGACAGATGGGGAAATGGAAGTAGTCAACAAGACTTTGGTGCAACTTTTGAAGGGTTTCAATTAGAAGCATCCGAAGGCCTAGGATGAAAATATGATCTATGTGCAACACTTTTATAATAGAGAAGTTCACACTTCTACTATTAAGTCACCTTTTGAGACCTGTTTTGGATACTTTCCACCTTCACCCTTGGATGTTGAATATGGATAGAAAGGAGGAGTGAGGGAGGACATCATAGGAGATGCATTAGAAGAAGAAAATTTCGTTGAGAAAATCAGGCAGATCCATTTGAAAGTACAAGATATGTTGAATAAGTCACAGAAATGGTACAAGGCTAGACATGACCAACACAAAACAATGAGAACATTCAGAGTGGGAGATAGAGTATAGTTACAACTCAATAAGGAAACACTATAGGGTCCTGGTAAGAATATCGAGGATATGCAGTATGGTCCTTTTGAGGTAGTGGAAAAGGTTGGAGATAATTCCTATAGAGTCATTCTATCCCCATACATGCACATTTACTCAGAAGTGAATGTGGAGAATCTCAAACTCTATGAACGTACATGTTGGATCAGGAGGAGCAACAAGTCCTACCTTCCATAGAGGAATTATCACTAGATGCTCACGCAAAATTGAGAGAGGACAAAATTTTTCATAAGAGGTCTAGAAAAACAAGACAGGGGCAACATGATCTTTGGCATATTGGGTTGAAACGATAAATTCTAGGAAAATAAAAGTGGTGCTCCAGGGAGAAGGTAGAGGAAAAAATTTCTCACCTCATTTAGTAAATATTTTGGGGACCAAAATCCTCCCTAAATGGGGAATTATGATCTGTATTGAATCATTATATTATTTTCCATCTATATCGATACATTATGGGTGGAAAAATTGAAGGAATCAACTTGTAGGTCCATATTGGTGGCTGGTCCAAATTTGGAAATTTGGGTCCAAAAAATCATCTGAAATCTTTCAGATCCATTTTGAGGCATCAAATGACACATTTTTTGTCCAAACTTTACTATGGAGGAAGATTATATATTCTAGACACTGATACCTTTCCAATGGTACAATAATCGCCTCAATCGATGTTTGTATGCAAAAGTTATGCCTCTCATAAGTTGACCTACCGTAATGATCACCATGGTGAGAATGGATGCCACCTCAACCTCAATTACATAGACATGTGGGTCTAGAAACGTAGTGGATTTTATAAGAAAATTCTAGAATTTCCAAAACCTTATCACAATTGAGGGTCGAGGAAGTCAAAAACCTACTCTAGATGGCTATCGGGCTATGTTAATTACCGGGCCGTTGGGAGGAGAAGGGGTTCCATTTTATGTTATTGTATTTTGTTCCATAGAATAGAAAAAAATTGGGAGTGGGAAATTAGTGATCATAACATAGGGGGTTAATGTTCTGTAGCATAATAACAAGCCACTCAGGAAAATCCATAGAGAGTGACTTCTCCTTTGTACTTGCATTATTTCAATACCAAAGAAAAGAACATAGATAAGCCTCACCTTCTATCTATGTTTTCTCTCTTAAGAGTTTCCTAGATAAAATATTTATGTCATTTTGTGGACGGTGTGTGATTGTATTTTATTATTCTCTATTTTCCACTTTTTATCTATTTCACACATAAGCAGAAACCAATAACTACATATTCTAGAATCTAAAGGAATTTAGTTACCTTTATAATGTAAATTTCAATTTCATTTATCAGATCTCTAGTGACTAATTTTTCCAGTGGAGTATCCACAATAATTTACATATCATTTCTAAATTGAGAAAATAAACACTTTAACCAAATTGTCTCCTTGCATGCATGTGAGACAACTATATATTCTGCCTCAGTAGTGGATAAAACAATTATGTTTCAAGGCTTTGACATCCAACAAACATGTCATCTTGCAAGAGTAAATATAGAACCTGAAGTGGATCTCCTTTTTTCCAAATGACTTGAAAAATGTGAATCAACATAACCACAAAAAAAATCACTACAACAATGATAAGTGATGCAATAAGAACTCATTCCTCTAAGATACCAAAGTACCCATTTCACCGTTGTCCAATGTCCTTTACCTATATTTTCCATGTATCTACTAATAACACCAACTGCATGTGAAATGTCAAGTCTTGTACATACCATCACATACATTAAACTTTCTATTGCACTAGCATACAATACACAACACATATAACCCTTTTATTCTTTATTAACAAGACATAAAATTGAATAAATATTAAAAGGAGAAGCCAAAGGGATATTTACTAGTTTCACATTATTCATACTGAATATCAAAAGTATATTCTCCACATAATTCTATTGTGAAATCCAAATTTTACTAGTTCTTTTGTCTCTATATATTTCAGTGCTCGATATTTTTTTTGATTCTCCTAGATCCTTCATGTCAAAAGTCGTATCCATTTGAGCATTTAACTTGTTGATCTAAACCATGTTTTTTCTTGAAATACACATATCTTCAACATATAACACCAAGATAATAAATATTCTATTTTCTAAAATTTTGAGGTAAACACAATGGTCATACTCACTTCTTCTAAAACTTTGTGTCACCATGAAGGAATCAAACTTGTGCCATTTCCAAGGAGATTTCTTCAGGCCATACAATGACTTGAGTTTCCATACAATATTTTTTTTGTGATCCTGAACAAAACTATCTAGCTATTCCATATAGATATTCTCATCCAAATATCCATGTAAAAATGTTGTTTAAACATCCAACTACTCTAACTCTAGATCAAGTAAGGAAACTAGAGATAATACAATATGAACATAAACAAGATTAAAAACTGGCAAAAAAAATTCATGGAAATCTATACCTTCCATCTACGAATAACCCTTTCCTACCATTCAATATTTGTATATTTCAACTTTACCATCGGTGCCTTTCTTCAATTTGTAGACCAACTTACACCCAACAACTTTGCTATCTTTTGGAATTTCTACTAGGTCCCATGTTTGATTCTTCTCCAAAGAATCAATTTCTTCTTTGATTGCCATCATCCATTTCACATTATCTATTTCATCTATTTCTTCTTGATAACAAGAAAATTTTCCATCACTAGTAGTCAAATAAACAAATGAAACAAAATCGGTATACTTCTTAGGAGGATTTTTGTCTCATGTAGATCTCCTTGGTGTTGCTTGTAGAATTTTTACATTTTCCTAAATATCTTTAGCATCCACAACTTATTTATCATCAAAAGATTCTTCCTACTTCCATGTTTCTATATATGGTTGATTCTCCAACTGAATTTGTTGATTTAGTGGTACTTATTCCTATTTTAAATCAACTTTTAAAATATCTAATTTAATGAGGTGAGATTCATAAAATATTACAACTATGCTAATGGTGATTTTGTGGGCAGTAGGATCCCACAATATATATCCCTAAACTACAACATCATATCCAACAAAGACATATGTTTTTGATATGGAGTCTAACTTAGAAAGCCGATTTCTAGGAGTAAGAGCACAAGCTTCACAACAAAATATTTTTAAATTTGAGTAATCACAAGGATGACGTGTTCATACCTCTTTAGGAATTTTACAGTCTTTTGCAATTGATGGTGACCAATTTATCATATAACACACAATAGAGAATGCTTTTTCCCACAAATCTTGTTGCAAATAAGCATGCTCCTTGCTATTTCTAGAAGAGTTGTGTTCATCTGTTATGCCACACCATTTTGTTGGGGAAGTATATATTATGTTTTTATGCCTTTTGATCCAAACTTCTTTGAAATAATTTTCAAATTATAAATAAGTGAACTTGCCTCCATTATCAGTTCTTAAACATTTGATTGTCCTACCAATTCTCTTTTCAACTAAATATCTAAATTGTTTAAACACATTAAACACATTATCTTTTATTTTTAGGACATAGACCCACACATTTCGAGAGAAATCATCTATAAATTTTACAAAATACGATGATCCTCCAAAAAAACCATAGGGGATGGCCCCCAAACATCTGAATGGATCTAATCTAAAATATCTTTAATTACATGGCTTCCTTCTTTAAAATTCTATCTACACTGCTTGCAGAAATTCAAATTCAAATATTTTAAATTTGGAAGTAATTTGTAGTTAATCATTGGATGTATCCCTTTCTTTCTCATATGACCCATTTGTTGATTCCATAAATGGTTATATTTATTTTCCTCCTTAGATACCACCGATTTATTTGAGTACTTTCATCCAACTTGTAAAGTTTTCCAGTGTTTGCAGCTTTCATAGTTACCACCAAAATGCCCTTGGACACCTTCGGTGCTCCTCCTTGACCTATAAATTTGTAACCTCTAGAATCATAAACTCCCAAATAAATTAAATTATTTTTTATTTTAGGTATATGTCTTACATCTGTTAACAACCTTACAATACCATCAAACATCTCAATATCTATATTCCCAACCCTAACAATATTACAAGTAAAATTCTTTTCCATAAGCACACCACCACCATCAATAGCTATGTACGATGAAAACCAAATCCTATGTGGACACATGTGATGTGAAGAACAAGAATGTAACAACCAATCTTCATGATATTATGAAACATTACAAATTGATAAATTTTCATCAACCATAATTGAACTTGATTCAACCAGACTTGCTTCCTTTTTGGAGTCAACCTTGGATTCTTTCCTCTTCAAACAATATTTCTTGAGATGTCTTGATTGATTATAGTACCAACATTTTAGTTTACCCTTCTATCCTTTTGACTTAGATATTGATGTACCCCTCAAATTCTCCCCTTTTTCTCTGGTTCGAACCCTAGCCACTATTGCTTATGGTGTGAAGGTTTCTATACTAGATTTCCTCTGCACCTCCTCAGACAATAATGCTCCCACAAAAAAATCATAGTCAAGCGTATCAATTGTATTAAATCTAATAGAAGTGACTAGGTGATCCCAAGATTTAGGCAATGAACACAATAATGTGACCACCTTATCTTTCTCATTGATTTTTACATCCATACTAGTTAACTCGCCTAAAAGAGTATTAAATACATTCAAATGTTCAATGATTTTGGTACCTTATTTCATGCATAGACTGTACAATTTCATCTTCAAGTAGATTTAGTTAGTCAAGGATTTCATCATATAAAGGCTTGCCATTCTTCTCCATAAACCTACTATTGTTTATTCTCCAATGATATTGAACAAAATATCATCTGCCAGACATAACCGAATAGTACTAAGAAATCTTCCATCCAAATATTCCCAATCATTGTCTCTCGGACCCACCAATTTCTTTGTCTTTCGTGCCAATGCCTTATGCAAACCTTGTTGCACCAATAGATCCTGCATATTAAGCTTCCACAACTCCGTTTTTTTTTCTCGTTAAATTTATCCACCTCGAATTTAGAATTCGAGACTTCCGCCATTGGAATAAATAAAAAAACTTTCAAAACAAATCAATTTAATTCTTTGACTAGTGAAACATTGTGCAAATCATGTCATATAAAAAATGTACCTCCACTAAATCTATTGACGCTTCCACCAAATCTGTGCACTCCACTAAATCTGTCTTCTCTTCCACCAAAATGGTCCACTCTTCAGAGGGTTTTTTAGTAAGCTCCCTCCACAAGGGTTTGTAGTCAGATCTACCTCCAAAACCAATCTTCTGCCTTCACAGGGTCATCACTGCTCATGAACCAGTGATGATTCTTCTTCTATGCGTGGAAAATACAATTTTCCTTACTCGCGAACGAGAATCTCCCCTTGTTCAAAGACATAAGTCGATCTTCCTTACTCGTAGACAAGATTCTCCCCTTGTTCACAGACAAAAGTCGGTCTTCCTTATTCACGGAGAGGACTTCCCTTACTCACATATTCCTTACTCGTGGACATAATTTGACCTTCGACTTTGCTTCCTTCTCCTCGACAACGATCGACAATGAATTGCTTCCTTTTCCTCATCATCAACTATCAACTAATGAACATACACTATGATACCTCTGATTTCCTAATTTCTATGGACTTACTCTTGTTTCATCCATTGAATTACAATGAGAGAATCCCCAAATATTTGTATATGTGTTACTCTATGTTTTTGAGAAAACATCAAAACCAATTTGAGCGTAATTAATTCAAAAAAGTTATTTAATGCTTTGCCAACTCCACCTTTGAAAGATATACTATGGAACATAGTAATATGTAAGATCTCTCCTACCCCACCCCTTGGAGGAGTTCCCTTAAAAGAACCATCAAAGAATGCCCATGGAAAATATTTATTAATTTACTTCTTCAATTAGCTATCTTATGTTATGCTTTTCTTGAAATTGAGGAAATGCAGATAATATATTTAAGCTATGGAGATCACATTTTAGAGGTAAAGTATCACAATTATCTTCAAACAATTTTGAGTTCCCAGCCAACCATACTCCCCAAGAAAGAGTCAAAGAGAGAGATCCTTCTGGTTTCCCTATTAGTGCACCATGTTTTGAGATCCTCCTCTATAGTGTTCCCATACCAAAGATTTTTCAATCATGTCATTCCTTCTATCTCATTCCAAACCTACTTTGAAAATTTCCAAGTTAACTAGGTATGAGTTTCTTTCTTCCTCTTGCTTGAAAAGACAACAGTCTCCAGGTCCTACAAAATTCCTCTTTTGCAAAATATCCCATGTTAGAGATTTTTTATTCAAAAGAAGCTACATGAATAATTTTGGATTTTGTTGGACACTCAAATTTCCAAACTTGTTTTCACCACTAGACCTCAAGATTGTCTCTTCCCGCAACAACTAAAGATTTATATCCAATGTTTCGCACACAGTCCCTAGTTGGATTCAATGACCGGATAATATGATCCCCGTCATCTCTTATTCTAACATAACAAGATTTTAAGTTTTCATTGTACCTTTTCCAAGTAATTGCATCATCCTCCCTTAGACCGATCTCCTCCAAGATAGCCAATATTGTTTCCATGTAGTTTCCCTATCCTACCTAACAATATCCTTGAGTGTTTAAAAACCACTATCTCTTAGGTCATGAATCAATTGTGGAGGTAACCTATGGAAGCCCCTACTTTTGATCCATGGTTCTAGCCCAATTTGGACATTGTCTTCCTTTCCTACATGTCACATTAGCCAATTCCCAACTAGTGAAAAAATTGTAATAATCTCTTTCAATATAATCAAGGCATTTTGGATTCTCTTAACATGATTTCTTGCCCATTCGTTTACTGTATTTGGAACTATATACTTGTCCATGGTGACTTGAGCCCACATACTAGAACATTGAATTATTCTCCATACATTCTTTGCATTCTTTAACTACCATCCTCTTTGAGACTTTGGTATTGCTAGTTTTTCTGAGAAGCTAGAACTATTCCAATTTTTTTCCTAGCTTTCTTGACCAAATGAAATTATAACACAATCACCAATTCTTTCGAGTTCACTCTTTTTGGTATCCATGCTATCAACATCTAGTAAATTAAAATTGTTTCTCAAACTACTTTCAAACCAACATCTAATTCAATGAGATTAAAGGAACAAAGTTGATTGCTTTCATCAAATTAAATATGTTTTTATTTAAAATAGTCTAAAAAATGTTATTTTAAAATTTTTGAGCTGATTAAAATTTTTTAAGAATATATTATATATATTTTTTATTCATAAAATTATCATAAATATTCAAATTCTTGTTAAATTTCCCACTTAAAATTTTATAAAAAGAAAATTCGATCTCACCTATAATCAAGATTGGTTATCTTACAAAAATTCACTTAGTACTTAGCATATCCATTCATTTGAGGAAGTATGAATCTGTTAATACATATTCATAAGTTTTTTAACTTATGTGATATTTAATATTTTGAAATAATTTAATATTTTTAAAATAATATTAATTTTTTATAAAATTATTTAAAAATTGTTTTTTATAAAATAATTAAAAAACAAATAAATTGAAAAAATTATACTATATTTTGGTCGATATATAAACTTTAATATAATGAAAATTGATAAATTGTGGTTTAACTTTACAAAAACTAGTAAATTAGTAAATATCCAAGAGACATTTTGGTGGAGATAGAATTGGATTTAATTTTAAGTAATAAAATTGACAAAGATTAAAAAATGTAAGGATATTTAAATGAGCTCTACATATAATGTCACACTATTTTTAGGAATTTTATACAATTTTGAACTTTAACATTTTATGTTATCAATTTAAGTAAATGTAGAAAAGTTTTCCACATGATTAATGTCTTGTTCTAATACAAAGAATGCTAAATAACAAGTCAATAAAAACGCATTATGTATTTTGTGCAATGGTTTAAACTATTCTCTTAAACTTGTAATTAAATTTATACAATATACCAAACAATTGATGGAATATTAATCATTTAATCAAATCATGAATATGTGCAATATAAAATCAAAATCATTAACGATTAAACCATGTGATATAAAACTATGCATATTTATTATATTCAAATGAACCTTATTTAATAGATGGATCATAAAGAAAGGACATTATGCATAACAACTCCAATCATAATAAGAACTACGAGTCCATAAAAATAAATAAAAACTTAATTCAATGAAACTTTGAAACTTTGGCAATTTAATAATTGATCATAGTTTTAAGATGCAAATCTCGCAATTGCATAGAGTTTCTTTAAAATGCATGCCTCCTTATAATTCTTTTGGCCATCCTTAAACCAAGTCATGTTTGAGATTGCTAAATCAATAGTTGACTTTGCATCAAGCTTCTATCATCACTCAAACAAACATTGTAAAATGTGCCTCAAATATATATTGTGTTAAAAAATCTTATATTCTATGTATAATCTCATTATATCAATATATACATTGTATTTTTCATTAAAAAATCTAATGTGCTATATAGAATCTTATTATACTAATATATATGTATTGTATTTTTCATCATATTATTTTATATCAAAATTTTATACAATAATAAAATTCTCTTTAATATTTAATTTTAATATTTTCAACATTATATTTATTATCAGTTTTTTTAAAATCATATTTTATTAATGTTTTTAAAGTAATTAAAATAAAATAAACAAATCATTTAAAAAAATTATGTTTTTTCATATCTCCTTTAAATGATCAACAAACTTTACTTTCTCAAATCTCATCACATGATTAAAAAAAATTTTAAACTTTTTTACTAATATTAAAATATTTAATATTAATTTTCAAAACATCATATTTTATCAATATTTTTAATACAATTCAAAAAATATTCACACACCATTCAACAAACTGTATTTCTTCTCATTTACCCTCAAATGATCAACTAATTTTATCTTCTCCCATATCCCATCAAATCAAATGATTAAAATTTGTTGGGTGAAATGATGAGCTCTCCCCCACTAACATTACTAAATGTAATGAATATTCAAAAATTTTTACACCATTATTCACACTCGATGTTGTTTACAATTTCAATTTTTTTATTATAATGAAATGATTAATCTAATGTGAATTATCAATTTATGTTAAAATGGATTTACACTATACTTTAATAAAATATATTTTACACATCAAAACATGAAAAATGCAAAGTAAACTTATGTCTTAGTTTAGAGCATCATTTACATTAAAAAACAATGTTCAAAGTAATAATTTGTATGTGTTAAAAGTAATAATTTGTATGTAAATTTCCCTTTGTCAATTTTAATATATAAAATATACAAAATAATTGTGATTAGTATATTTTCAAATTGTTAAATAAAAAATGGGATACAGATATGTTGCATAAAGACTCGAATTTATCAGATCTTCAGTAACGATTTTTTCCAGTGGAGTATCCACAATAATTTACATATCATTTTTAAATTAAGCAAATACACCCTTTAACCAAATTTCCTCCTTGTATGTATGTGAGACAACTATATATTATTCTTCGGTAGTGGATAAAACAATTGTGTTTCAAGGATTTGACATCCAACAAACATGTCATCTTGCAAGAGTATATACATAACATGAAGTAGATCTCTTTTTTTCCAAATGACTTGCAAAATGTGAATCAACATAACCACAAACAAAATCAAACCATGATAGGTGATATAATAAGCACTCATTCCTTGAAGATACCGAAGTACCCATTTTACTGTTGCCTAATGTTCTTTACCTAGATTTGACATGTATCTACTAATAACACCAACTACATCTGAAATATCAAGTCGTGTACATACCATCACATACATTAAACTTCCTATTGCACTAGCATATGGTACAGAAGACATATAACCCTTTTCTTCTTTATTAATAGGATATAAAATTGAAGAAAGATTAAAAGGAGAAGCCAAAGAGATATTTACTAGTTTCACATTATTCAGACCGAATATCAAAAGTATATTCTCCACATGCTTCTGTTGTGAAATCCAAATTTTACTAGTTCTTTTGCCTCTATATATTTCAATGCCTGATGTTTGTTTTGATGCTCCTAGATCCTTCATATCAAAAGTCATATCCATCCGAGCATTTAAATTGCTTATCTCAACCATGATATTTCTTGCAATAAGCATATCTTCAACATATAACACCAAGATAATAAATATTCCATTTTCTAAACTTTTGAAGTAAACACAATGATCATACTCACTTCTTCTAAAACTTTGTGTCACCATGAAGGAATCGAACTATTGTCATTTCCTAGGAGGTTTCTTTAGGCCATACAATGACTTGAGTTTGCATACAATATTTTTTTTGTGATCATGAACAAAACCATATAGCTATTCCACATAGATATCATCATCCAAATATCCATGTAAAAATGTTGTTTAAACATCCAACTACTCTAACTCTAGATCAAGTAAGGAAACTAGAGATAATACAATATGAGCAAAAACAAGATTAACAACTGGCAAAAAAATTTCATGGAAATCTATACCTTCCATCTAAGAATAACTCTTTGCTACCATTCTATATTTATGTATTTCAACTTTACCATCAATGCCTTTCTTCAATTTGTAGACCCACTTACACCCAACAACTTTGCTATATTTTGGAAGTTCTACTAGGTCCCATGTTTGATTCTTCTCTAAAGAATCAATTTCTTATTTGATTGCCATCATCCATTTAGAATTATTTATATCATCTATTTCTTCCTATTGGCATAGGGCAGACCCAGGGTTCACTCCAAGAGAACACCAACAAGCCCTAACTACTAGCCCTTTTGGCAACACCTGCGAACCAGATGCAGTCTCGCTCGAAGTAGCTAAGAGGGAGGTTGCAGGACAGAGATGTCTACAACCATGGGAATATCAAGTGGAACTAATACAACAATAATTCATCATTCATATATCTCTTTATCAATTAGATATACTTTGCGCAACCATACATCTGATCTAACACAATAATGCAATTAGCAGTATAACAATGACAAAGATCCAGGCATCAATCACACATACAACACAAAATATATGTGGTTCACCCTCTCTCTAGGGCTACCTCCATAGAACTGTTCTTATGATGTATTAAGGTAAATCTTACAGTTCTGATTTGCACTCTTAGTCAGTAGATCTTCTCTCTTCTTCTTTCTATCTCCCTTGTTCTTGCGCACCCAACTACAGGACTTGATCTTTGCACCCAACTAAAGATCTTACAATACCAGAAGGCTCTCCCTCTAAGCACTCCTCTCTCTCAAAGTAAAATAATCTCTTAAAAAACAATCAATATCAATACCCAACACTAGTACCGACCTGCCCTAGGTCCTTTCGACCTCTATTTATATATTACAATCCCTCACCGACAACCTCAGGTCGAAACCTAGGTTTCAAAACCCTAATTACCAAAACCCTAATTACCAAAACCCTAGGTGTCTAAAACCCTAGGTCAACTTGACCCACTTTTTTTAGGCTTCGTCAACCTATCTTTCCTTCTTCATCTCGTGGTGCTCCAAAGCATCCAATGTTGTATTTCTCTGTTTGTTGAGTTTTCCATGATCCTTCTTCCTTTTTGATCTATCATCCCTGATATTCTCATCCAACGACTTGATTTTTCATACTTCGTTGCATCCTTCCTTCTCTTTTTCTCACTTCAACTCAGTGAAAGTTACTGTGTCTCCCGCAAAGCTCACTTTTTACCTTTCCTTCCTTGTTCTTTACTTCCTTCCATAACCAAGGGCCAACAGGCCCCCAACACTCACCTGTGACTCGTCCCGAGGCACTTGAGCTCTGATCCTCTTGTTTTACTTCAACTTTAGACTACGCAGTGGAGCCCTTGCTTTCTTTTTTATGCCTCCTTTCCAACCTTGTGCAGACTATCTTTTCTATGTCTGGTATCCAGTTTCAACTGCACCTGGTACCTGGACCCTTTTCCTCCCATGTTTATTGAGAGTTGCAAGGTAGTTGGTTGTCATAGTACAACTTCAGCCGACTCTCATTCACCAATCCTTCCTTCCAGTCTCCCATCAATGTCTTTAGCTATGAAGCTCCTCCTTCTATAACATAAGTGACCTCATATGGTCCAAGCCAATGCGTTCTGAACTTCCCTGGGTGTTTGATAAACTTATTGTCATACATCAGTACTAAATCACCTTGCTTAAGTGCCTTCTTCTTGATGTGCCTGTCATGATAGGCCTTTTCACATTCCTTTTGAACTTGCTGCTGGAATCCTGCAATGAATCTATCTTCTTCCAGTTCAACCAACTGTACAAGCCTCTGACGAACAATGCCAGTATAATCCATCTCTGTAAATGCAACAATTCTTAAGCTTGGTACCAATTACTCCATTGGGACAACAAATTCAAGCCCATAAACCAACTTGAAGGGGGTCTGCATTGTTAATTTATTGCAAGTGGTTCTATAAGCCCAGAGTATTGCTGGTACTCTTAAATCCCAGTCAGCCCTGTTTACATTGCAAATCTTTGTCAATGTTGTCTCCAAGATCTTGTTGAATGCTTCAACCGTTCTGTTTTCCTGTGGGTGGTAAGGTGTACTCTTCTGATGGTGGACTGTAAATTCTTCAGTCAGGGATTCCACTGTCTTATTGATGAAGTGTGTACCTTGATCACTCATGAGGATATTAGGGCATCCAAACCTGGTTATTATGTCATCAAATATAAAAAATGCAACTGTAGTTTCACTACAGTCCTTGACTGCTCTGGCTTCGACCCATCTAGTCAGGTATTATGTCATAGTAATAATATACCTTGCTCCTGTGCGCTTCCCTGGTGGGTTTATAGGTCCCACAAAGTCAATGGACCATTTTTCAAATTCTTGTAGGGTCATCTGCGGTGCTAAGGGAATTTCATCTCTTCAGGATGGTCTTCCGAATATTTGGCATACATCACATGCTCTAGCATACTCTTTAGCATATCTGTGTAACGTAGGCCACCAAAGGCCAACTCGCAGAACCTTCTGCACAGTTGCTTTCCCTGCGTAATTTCCTCCTGCGATGCCTTCACGAGCTTCTGCGAGGATCAGTGGACGCTCTGCCTCCATCACACATCTTCTTAGTATCTCATCAGGTCCCATATTATATAACTAACCAACTATCAGTGAAAAATCTGCAGCACACACCACTAGATGTTTCTTATGGGAAATTGTATACTCACTTGGAGCCATTCCTGTTGACAGGAACTGGACTATGTCTGTGAAGTGGTCATCCACCTTCTTAATGGCGAGTAGTTGTGCATCTGGTATTGTATCCTCCAAACTAGTGGGTTATTCTCCATGTTCCAACCTCGACAGGTGGTCAGGTCCCTTGTTAATTCTTCCTGGCTTAACTATGATCTCAAAATCATATTCTTGAAACAGGAGAAGCCATATTCATATTCTCCCCCCCCAACACTGGCTTGTTAACTAGGTACTTCAACTCAGAGTGATCAGTAAACATTTTAAAGAGTCCTCCCAACAAGTAGTTTCAGAATTTTTGTAGTGCATACACCATGGCTAATCCTTCTATTTTTGTAGTAGTGTAATTGATTTCAGCTGTGGATAGCTTTTTGTTGGCAAATGATAATGGATGATCAATGTCCCCTTCTCCAGGTTGTTCCAGTACTGCTCCTAATGCAATATAATATGCATCTAAATGCACATGAAATTCCTTACTCCAATCTGGAAAGACCAGAATAGGCGCAATCACCATCTTTTTTTTCAATGCGTCGAAGCTCTACTGGCATTCTTCTGACCAACCAAACTAACAGTCTTTCTTTAATAACTTCTCCATTGGCGCAATAATCCGAGCATATCCTTTGATAAATTTCCTATAATAGCCAGTATGTCCTAGTACAGTGCGCAGTTGTTTGACTGAAGTAGGAGGTGGAAAATCAACTATAATTTCAATTTTGGATGGGTCCACCAACAATCCTTGCTTGCATACAATATGACCTAATAATACTCCAAATGATGAGAAGAAGATGCACTTCTTCAGATTCAAAGCAATTTGACATTGCCTGCATTTATCCAACATTATCCTTAGGCATTCAATATGATTTTTCAACAAGCTAAAAATAGTCCAGTCATCAAAGTATGCTTCTAAAAATGTATGCAAAAAATCTTGGAATGCTTCGACCACCACCCTAGAAAAGATGGCTGGTGCATTCTTCAATCCAAATGGAATTACTATATATTGGTAGGATCCCCACTCTATGGAAAATGTATTCTTATGACGGTCCTCCTTGGCAATGCGGATCTGATGGTATCCTGAAAAGGCATCTGTAGAATAATATACTTCCTGGCCTCCCACGTTATCCAACACTTCGTTTGTGAATGGTGTAGGGAAGGGGTCATGTAGATAGGCATCATTCAACTTCCTGAGGTCCACACATATCCTGATTTCTCTTTTCTTCTTGTCTTGTACAACAATAGGGCTGATTCACTTCAACTCTTTGACAGGTTCAATAATCCTTGCTTCCATCATTCGTTCAATCTCAATCTTCACTTTTTCCTTATATTTCGGATTCAATCTGTAGGGTCTTTGCTTGACTGGCTTCACATCTAGTTTCAAAGGTATTCTCATTTATCCCATAGGTCCTTTGATACCCTTCATATTAGTGAACTTGGTAGGAAACAAGTCCCGATACTTGTGCAATGATTCTGTAATTTTTTCAATCATAGAAACATTCCAGTAATATCCAACATTGGCAAGCATCAGTGTCTCCTCTGTCCCGATATTAAATTTATTTATCTTTATTGACTGTCTAATGAATGTTAGTTCAACTCCTAGTCCTTCCACATTCCTGTGGCCTTCTGTCTCAGTAATGTTTACCTTCCTCATATCATAATCTTTGTCGGCATTAATGTGGTAACATTATTGCAATTTCTAGAATGGCACAGTCCATTCATCCTCTTCTTGCTCCAAAGGGAGGCCATATGCCTCCTTAAATACGTTCTATATCACAATATGTAATTCTTGGTCTACAGAAGGAAATTTGTTTTCAAACAAAAAGGCGATTACAAAATTCTGGATCATACCTTCCCAATCTGAAGTGACAAGGCACAGCTCCGCTTGAAGGTACCAGTTGATAGGGATCATGTCTAGCATGTTAATGAATATATGTACCCATTTTTCTTGAGGAATGTAACTCCAGGCCTCTTCGCATCTTCGTACATGGTCCTTTGGGTAGCTTCAACCTGTGTACCTCACTTCGCAACTTCCTACTTGTGCTGAAAACTGCATTGTCATCAAGGTTCGACATTGTGTCCAGTCTGTGATGTTTCCTTTGTGTGTCACCCACCATCTTCCTGGTGTAGCTTTCAGGGACTCATCCATAGCCAACAACCTCTGCTGTGCTGGTACAATTGCTTCAAATTCCATCAAGAAGGATTCTAAAGGATTCAGACCATCAAAGGTAGGTAAGTTACTTGTTGTCGTACCAATCCAGGGAACTTCTCTGGTCAGTCGAGCACACATCCTTATGGATACTTCATACATCTGGTTCTGCCAATTCTCTAGCGCTTCTCTTGAATATGATGAAATTGTGCTATCACTTCTCTAGCTTAGGTTCCCATCGACAATAGGGTTGATATAATCCTGCTGTTTGGCTATTAATTTATAGATGTTTTCCATCTCATATTTGTAGTCTTCTTCTCTGACAGGCTCTGTGTATCTAGGTCCCTCATCTGGATCTAAAGGTGCAGTGATCCTAAGGCCATTTCTTTCAAATGTTATTCACCTCTTATTTAGATCAACAATAGTAGAATTGTCGAAGGCCCAATCAATTCCTAATAATGTAGGGTAAGGGTAGCTGTCATCAACAATTTCAATTACTTCAAAATCTGGGACATGCTCCAATCATCCAAATGGGATGACAACTTGCTGATTAACCATGCGAAGCCTGATAGGGGAGTATATCATATTAGGTTTTCCCATCAGTGCCCAGGTTTTCTTCGTCATGACATTGACCTCTGACCCTAAGTCGAGGACTACATAGTCTATAACATATTCTCCTATTTGAGAATTCAGATGTAATTATTTATTTGTCCTTCTCCTTTTCCCAATTTGGTGTACTAACCTATTCAGTAAGGATTCTATGTTACCTAGATCATACTGCTTGATTAAATCTTGTAATTCTTGTACAACGC
Organism: Picea engelmannii; assembly: GCA_009831015.1. NCBI lineage: Eukaryota > Viridiplantae > Streptophyta > Pinopsida > Pinales > Pinaceae > Picea > Picea engelmannii. Next base: position 128,079 of record ML793375.1, on the reverse strand, counting down.
TTTTATCTTGAATCAACTTAACACAAGTGCACAAAAAATCCATGAGTTTGCTTACCTCTTTTTCTTATGTTGGTGATGCAGACTTAACCTTGAAAAATATCTGCATCTTACACACTAGATATATTCTCTTTTGTCCTTCCCCTTTTCCTTATTCATGTCCTCAACCTGCAGATATAGACTAGTCAGCTGGCTCAAGATCTAGCTCATGCCTGAGCTAGATTCTCCCATAGGTGTTGATTCAAGATTCATGGAAATATCCAAATATTTTTCCTGCGATGCAATCTTATGCTGCATCAGAGGGATTCTAATGTGTGGTAACAATGTAATGATGAACCATTCTTTTTTCTGTTCGTCGGGGATCTGAAAAGTTAATCAGCCTGTTAGGGTATTGAATCTCTGGTCAAACTCCCAAACAAGTTCTGCTACATTTTGTTTGATCTCTTTTAGCTCTGTAATACATTGTGACTCCGACTTAGGTTTTTTAAGCTCTGCAACTAGCACATTCTTGATCTCATTCAATGTATTAGGTTGTGCTAGTCCTTGGACAAGTTTCATGTACCAGCTCAGTGTGCGGTCCCGTAGCGTAGTGTTGAACTGGGCTCTCTTGATGGCTTCGTCGGTGATACTTTTAATATTCCATACGGCTTCACATAGAAACCAATGCTAATATAGATCTTTAGATCCATCTCCTCTAAAGATAGGGAGCCTCATTTCATCTGCCATAGAGATAACTAGACTTCTTGTCTGAGTAGATGCTAAACTACCAGTACCAGTGCTCTGAGGACTCTAGTGGTTCTGACTATTCTGACTGCTAAGTGATATTGAAACAACATGAGGGTTAATGTTACTTACTTCAGTAAACTATGCAGTTCCTGAGGTTTCTAGCTCACTTTGGCGAAGTTCTTCAGCTTCCCCTTCTTCTGTTCTGGTGGGCTCTAAATGTTCTTCGTCAGTTAGATCTACTTCTTCTCCACTGTAGAAACCCTCTTCTCCGTAGTTTTTCTTAAACAAGTTCTCAAGGTGAACCCCTTGGAATAATTTCCCACTGTGCATATGTCCAGCTTTTGTGTCGCTGTCGCTTTTTGAGATCTTTAACATGACCTTTTCAGCTCTAACCAATCTACTGTATCTTCAAGACTTTCTTTTCATGCAATAACATCTTGATTCTCAGCTTCAGAAAGTGAAAATTTTTTCCTCTAGGTCCTTTGAAAAAGTATTTCTCAGCTTGGCTATACGATTCTGTTATGTCAACAACAAACTCGATGATATACCCTTCAATGGTACTATCGAACCAGTGATTTGCAACCCTTGATACAACATTGTCGGCTCTCTTAACCTTCTTAATAAACTCTGACATCCATACCACAGGAGGTCTAGATCTGATCTCAAATGGGGTATCAACTAACCTAGCCAACCATTCAAACCACTCCTGGTGGATTCCCCCAAAGAAGATCTCGTGAATGTCAGTGAAAATGTATCTTTGTAGACAATCTTCAGTAATCAATTTAGGGTTCTTGTTCTGGGCTTCTGTGAAGTCCTTCTCTTGATCCTCTATCCAATTCTGAATCTTTTTCTTTGATGGGAACCACCTTGACATTCCCTTACATAGATTACAGTCCTGACAACAGAACCATTTGTTGGCACAGGGAAGACCCAGGGTTCACTCCAAGAGCGCACCAACAAGCCCTAACTACTGGACCTTTCGAAAAAACCTGTGAAGCAGATGTAGTCTCAGCCGAAGTATCTAAGAGGGAGTTGCAGGATAGAGATGTCTACAACTAGGGGAATATCAAGTGGAACTAATACAACAATAATGCAACATTCATATATCTCTTTATTAGTTAAATATACTCTATACAACCATACATCTGATCTAACACAATAATGCAATTAGAAGTATAACAATGACAAAGATCTAGGCATCAATCACACATACAACAAAAAATAGACATGGTTGACCCTCTCTCTAGGGCTACATCCACACAATTGTGCTTATGATGTATTAAGGTAAAGCTTACAGTTCTGATCTTCACTCTTAGTCAAAAGATCTTCTCTCTTCTTCTTTCTTTCTCCCCTGTTCGTGCACACCCAGCTGCAAGACTTGATCTTCGCACCCAACTGAAAATCTTACAATACCATAAGGCTCTCCCTCTTAGCACTCCTCTCTCTCACACTACAATAATCTCTCAAACAAAAATCAATATCAATACCCAACACTAGTACCGACTCGCCCTAGGTCCTTTCGACCTCTATTTATATATTACAATCCCTCACCGACAGCCTCAGGTCAAAACCTAGGTGTCAAAACCCTAATTACCAAAACCCTAGGTGTCTAAAACCCTAGGTCAACTTGACCTGATTTTTTCGGGCTTCGCTAGCCTATCTTTCCTTCTTCATCTCGTGGTGCTCCAAAGCATCCAATGATGGCTTTCTCTACTTGCTGAGTTGTCCACGATCCTTCTTCCTTTCTGATCTGCCATCCCTGATCTTCTCGTCCAATGGCTTGCTTTTCCGTAATTCTCTCCATCCTTCCTGCTCTTTTGCTCACTTCAACTCAATGACAGTTACTGTGTCTCCTGCGAAGCTCGCTTTTTACCTTTCCTTCCTTTTTATTTGCTTCCTTCCTTAACCAAGGGCCAACACTTCCTGATAACAAGAAGGTTCTCCATCACTAGTAATCAAAGAAACAAATGAAAGAAAATCGGTATACCTCTTAGGAGGATTTTTGTCTCGTGTAGATCTCCTTGGTGTTGGTTGTGGAATTTCCACATTTTCCTAAATATATTTAGCATCCAAAACTTCTTTATCATCAGAAGCTTCTTCCTACTTCCATGTTTATGTATATGGTTGATTCTCCAATTGAATTTGTTTATTTAGTGGTACTTATTCCTATTTTAAATCAACTTCTAAAATATCTAATTTAATGAGGGGAGATTCATAAAATATTATAACTCTTCTAATGACGATTTTGTGGGCAGTATGATCCCACAATATATGTCCCTCAACTACAACAACATAACCAACAAAGACATATATTTTTGATAAGGGGTCTAACTTAGAAAGTCGTTTTTTAGGAGTAAGAGGACAAGCTTCACAACAAAATATTTTAAATTTGAGTAATCACAATGATGACCTATTCATACCTCTTTAGGAATTTTACAATATTTTGCAAATGATGGTGACCAATTTATCATATAACAAACAATAGAGACTGCTTCTGCCCACAAATCTTGTTGAAAATAAGCATTCTTGAGCATGCTCCTTTTTATTTCTAGAAGAGTCATGTTCATCTGTTATGCCACACCATTTTGTTTTTGAAGTATATACTATGTTTTTGTGCCTTTTGATCCAACTTCTTTGAAATAATTTTCAAATTCTAAAGAAGTGAACTTACCTCCATTATCAGTTCTTAAACATTTGATTGTCCTGCCAATTCTCTTTTCAACTAAATCTATAAATTGTTTAAATACATTAAACATATTAGCTTGTCTTTTTAGGACATAGACCCACACCTTTCTAGAGAAATCATCTATAAATTTTACAAAATATGATGATCCTCCAAAAAAAGAATAGGGGATGGCCCCTGTTTTCGCCTTATACACATCTGGGCTATCTTGGAAGAAATACTCAATCCACTTGGTGTGTCCAAGGGGGGTAGTCCCTATGAATTTGAATCTAAGGCTTGTACTCTACGAAATTGAAAAGAAAATTTACTCTAGGATTTTATTTGGAAACACAAGATTAAATATAGTAGCATAAATTACTCAAAGGATACAATCTATGAAAATATCATAAACATTAATCATTCACCACATAAATTTAAATCAATTGAAGTAAAGATAAGCTAACAAAATAATATAAGGTAGACCACTGTCAGATGAATGTAAATGTGATGTGAAGAAAATGTCACGTTCATTTTATCTTGAGAATTTTATTTAAGGGATTTGGGATATTAACAAGTCTTTGAATCCGTGAAATGGGGATTGAAGTCGGGGTCCCCACTCTTTGTGTGCAAAATTTAATTTGGTCTCCTTTCTTGTTATTCGACAATCTTATAGACTTACCGACCGGGTGTGCCGTAGGTCCAATGGGGAGAGAACCTTGATCTCAAAGTTTCCCCCTGACTTAACACACTCCACCCAGGGTAGAGGTCTTAGATGAATAACACAACAAATATATTTCCTTAGTTAAACTACCATGCAATGCCCAAATCTGTTTCTAGGTCTTCAAAGCCACTTGAGTGATCTAAAAAGATCTTTTACGTGACTATGGTTGAGTTATTAAGCATGTGTTGATTAACCAATTAGGAAGCTTAAAGAAAGAGGAATAAGTATAAAAGAAATGTGGCAGTCATAAAAACATGTACAAAACTGAAATGAAGCATAAAACAACAACAAACCATAGCACCAATGTGATAACGGAGTTTAGAAATATTGCCTACGTCTCCGAGCCTTTGTCTCATTGGGTGAGTCTTTCTTATTTATGTTCAAAGCTCAATAAGTACATCAAAGTAGTGTAAAAATGTCACAAAATAGATCTGGGCTTGTTCTACCATATCTCTAGAACCCAACAGAAGAAACGACACTCAAATCGGATGATCGAAGCTCTTAGAAATGGCTCGCAAAGGTGTGCTCCTCAACAACTTACCTACATAAAAATAACTTTGGATTGGAAAATATTCAGCACAAACCTACTTTGAATCTCCTCCTATGGCCTCAAGAAGGCATGGTTTATATAGATATGAAGTTGGTAACCATATCCCAACTTCCTCCCAAGATTTGGCCTAAAAAAGGGCCCAATATCCCCCAAAACTGGGCAAAATCCCCCAAATCTGTCGAGAAAAACCATAAAAATCACTATTATAATGTTAATAAACCCACTTTAGATAAATAATGGGTGCATCCCCCAAATGTGTTTGTCGCTGGTCCTATGGGCGCACCCCACATGACCTCATGCTAGCACATATGCATTGGCCCCCTCCAATCTAGCTCTTAGTTTTATGGTGTGAGACCATGTGGCGAGGAGATTCACACTCAATGCACACAAAAAATAGTGTAGGCCCTGTTCTGTATCCCTTGGTTGTGGTCTTATCTCCCTGCTGACTGGGGCCTAACCAACCAATGCACCACTTGTCAACTTTAAATGCAGGATCGTTGACTTGTTAAAAAAAGTTCATCAACAATCCGATCGGTCCGTCGCTTTACCCGAAGACGTAGCTTGCCCGTGAGTTCAAGGGTTCAAATCCCCCTGGACCTTACAAATTTTTTACCTAGCTGTCATTGGGAATCCACAGGGTGCCACATGGTGCCACATGATTGGGCCATGTGGCAGCCTAGGATTGGCCCACATAACCAATATGTACGCCCTGTCACCCTGCCACCTGTCCGACATGCCAACAAATCGTATGCCTAGTCACCTACCTAAATTTCATCCATACGCCACATTTCCATATATTGTAGGGCCACGTCACTATATGAACTTCCATGTGTCATCCATACGATGACACGTGTCAAATCCGTACAATGCCAACTCAGTCGAAAATGATGAAACTGAGTGACACATGTCACCTCCTGATGATGCCACGTTAGCATGATGATTTCATCCTGACGCATGTTGACGTCACCTGTCGTACATGCTGACTTTTTGTCTATTTGGAGAAATGAACAGAACATGATATCAGGAGAATACAACATCTGTTTGAGCTCATTGAAGTTGCCTTGGGTTCATATAAATGAGTTCTACACACACGTTTGTTTTGAAACCATTCTGAGAACTTTTATTTTCAGGCCTTTCTGAGCCCCATCAAGCTCCTGGATCCAAATTTGGATCACACCTCCCCACTAAAGGACCTTTTGGTCCCCAAAAGGTTACTAACTAATCATAAATCTCGGGATAGGCCTCCCGAATTGTTCCCTATCTTTGAAATATGTCATGTGCACCTGTCTCATCAAGATCAACTGTAATATAATCATGAAAACTGATAGCATATTGTTAGCCATTTGAACCCTGTCACATTTTAGTGAAGCCACTATCATCCATGTAGACAACATTACTAATGATAGTATCAAAGATAAGACTGCAAATGAGCTGATATGTTTGTAATATTTGCACAACATTAGCTTATCTTGAAGCAAACTGTGATTGATTTCCCATTCTACAATCATCTCATGTTCTTGCTTAAGATCAATTACCTGACTTGAAACAATTATATGTTTGTTGCTTGCTTGAGCTGCCTTCTTTAATTGTTCCATAATTTGAAGAGTTTTATTTTCCTTTACGTGATGAGCATGAACCACATAATCTTGACCTTCTTTGGTTAATTGATATTGATTCTTTATCCTATAGAAGATTTATTTACGATCATATAAGTATGGACTACCTAAAACCATTCCACATTCACTTAATGGCACCACATCACATGTTACCTCATCCACATACTTAGATGAAATTGCAAATTTTAATATGCATTCTTTGGTTATGTGCATTTGATGATTGTTGCTTATCCATTTAAGTGTGTAAGGCTTATGATGTATATGTGTTTTTAATCCCAACTACTTAACCAATTCCTATGAAATTAAGTTATATTGAGATCCGTTAGCTATCAATGTATCAACCTTAGTGTGTTGCATAATGACCCTAATGTGAAACAAGTTACTTCTACAATCAATTCCTTCACCAATTTTACTTGACATACCAACCAATGAGACCTTTGATTCATCACTTGAATCTGATCCCATGTTTGTCGTTCATGTTGTCGCTGCAACTGTTTGCCTCCCTTTCTTTTTCTTGTACCACTTTGAGGTGAAGGAAGAATTTGAGGATGATCCTCTCCTTCTTCACTTTTTCCCTTAGAATATTCACCTAGATTCGGTCGCTTCTGTTCCAAATAATCCTCATACACAACCTTCATCATCTCTGACATGGCGAAGAAAGTTTTTCAAAACTCTTTCTCATCCTGAGAAAGTCCCTCTTCTGATGCCATCTTCTCGCTGTGAGAATTTCTCTTTCTTAGTCCAATTAATGGATTCTCTTCAACAATCTCACCTTCACCAAGAAGTAGCTTTTCCATGGTTAACATGAAAAACTCAAATCCAAACGTCAAATAGCTCTGATACCACTTGATCCGAAAAGATCTTTTACATGACTATGGTTGAGTTATTAAGCATGTGTTGATTAAACAATTAGGAAACTTAAAGGAAGAGGAAGAAGTATAGAAGAAATGTGACAACCATATAAACATGTACAAAACTGAAATGAAGCATAAAACAATAGTAAACCATAACACCAATGTGATAACGGCGTTCGACAATCTCGCCTATGTCTCCGGGCCTTTGTCTCAGTGGGTGAGGCTTTATTATTTATGTTCAAATCTCAATAAGTAGATCACAATAGTGCCAAAAGGTCACAAAATGGATCTGGTCTTGTTCTACCAGATCTCTATAACCCAACAGAAGAAACGACACTCAAATTGAATGACCAGAGCTCCTAGAAATGGCCTGCAAAGGTGCGCTCCTCAACAACTTCCCTACATAAAAATGGCTTTGGATTGGAAAATATTCAGCATAAACCTGCTCTGAATATCCTCCTATGGCCTTAAGAAGGCTTGAATTATATAGATATGAAGTTGGTAACTATCTCCCAACTTCCTCCCAATATCTGGCCTAAAAAAGGGCCCAATATCCAACAAAAATGGGCAAAATCCCCCAAATCTGCTGAGAAAAACCATAAAATCACTATTATAATGTTAATAAACCCACTTTGGAGAAACAATGGGCGCATCCCCCAAATACGTTGGCCCCTGGTCTTATGGGCGCACTCCACATGATCTCGCGCTGACACATACGCACTGGCCCCCTCCAATATAGCTCATGGTTTTATGGTGCGAGGCCATGTGGCCACGAGCTTCACACTCCAACGCATGCAAAAAATAGTGTAGGCCCTATTCTATAGCCCCTGGTTATGGTCTTAACTCCCCATTGACCATGGCCTAACCAACCAATGTGCCACTTGTCAACTTTAAATGTAGGATTGTTGACTTATTAAAACAAGTCCTTCAACATCCGATCGATCCATCCCTTTACCTGAAAATGTAGCTTTCCCATGAGGTCAGGGGTTCAAATCCCCCTGGACCTTATTTTTTTACCCAGCTGTCATTGGGCATCCGTAGGGTGCCACGTTGAACCACCTAATTGAGCCACGTGGCGGCCCAGGATTGGGCCACGTGGTGGCCCAGGATTGGCCCACATCACCAATTCGTACACCCTGTCACCTTGCTACTTGTCCGACACATCAACAAACTATATGCCTAGTCACCTACCTAGCTATCATTCTTACACCATGTGTTCATCTACCGTAGGGCCATGTCACTGTACAAACTACCACGTGTCATCCGTACGATGACATGTGTCAAATTCATATAGTGCCAACTAAACCCAAAAATGATGAAACTGAGTGACACGTGCCACCTTCTAGTGATTCCACATCAGCATGATGATGTCGTCTTGATGCATGTTGACGTCACCTATCATACATGCTGACATCAACGTTGACTTTGACCTAGTTGACTTTTTACCTGTTTGGCGAAACAAACAAAACATGATATCAAGAGCATACAAAGTTTGTTTGAGCCCGTTCAAGTTGCGTTGGGTTCGTATCGACGAGGCCTACACACACATCCATTTTGAATCCATTATGAGAACTTTTAATTTTAGGCCTTTCTGAGCCCCATCAAGCTCCTGGATCTGAATCTGGATCATTGAGCGTAGCAGTGAGATTGCATACATGGTTGAGCAACTTGGGTTTATTCCAATAGTTGCAAAAAATGAAACTAGCAACTAGTATTCTATGAAAGCAAAGCTAAAACTTTGTGATTGATTTTATGACTTCAATTTAGTGAGATGAATTGATTTTATCTTTTTTATGCAAAATTAAAGCTAAATAATTAAGCAAATAACACGGGAAACAACCCTAAAGGAAAAAAGGGAAAAACACCTATTTCCCCCCAAGGGCAAGGAAAACAATGAAAAATGAGATTCGTGGCTTGCAAACTTTATTAAAGCCTCTACACTACTTTCTTTGTTTTTGGGCTTTAGATCCTTATAGAGACGGATCACTAATCTAACTAAAAAAACCAAAAGAAAACACTTTCTTGAGCCTTGCATCTTCAAGGGATTGACTCGAGTGAGGGGTCTTCCACTTGGATTCCAAATATCGATATTGCACCTTGAATGACCTATTAGGAAAAGAAACAAAGTGTGTTATTATTAGCAGAAAGTAAATGAAAGAATAGTGATTTTCGACAATCTTTTTTTTAAAGGACAACTTATTCCAATCAAAGGAGAAAGACCATCTAGTTTTTTGGAGGCTTTATGAGGCCATTTATCACTTGGCTTCCCCAACTAAACCAATATTAAATGAGATCGTCCTTGGATTTCCTTCAACTTGTGAAAACAACTAAGAAGAAGACTCCAAAGGCTTCCAAAAAGGGGTTAAGATAGGAAAGAAAAGTTATCCAAAACTTTGCAAAAATGAACTAGGAAACTAGAGAGTATGAGCTAACCAAATCTAAACTTTATTGCATAAATTTTATGACTATTAGGAAAGCAAGATAAATAACTTTGACTTTCCAAATAATTAGATGAAGAACATAAATAAAATATTGCAATTTTAGCCTTGAGAGATAGGAAATAAAACTTGCTAAAATGCTTGGAAAACCTTTCTAAATCTACCCTTTTGTGATGTAAAACTTTAAGCAACTAGGATATCTAGATTAATAGCTATGAAAATAAAATGATAGACCTTATTAATGTAAATATTCTTTGCATGCAAGTAACCAAGTAACCGGAAATATATTTTTTGGAGAAATTTAGAGAAGAGAAAGAGAAACTTGTTGCTTGGAAAATTTGGGCAAATGGAGTCCTCTTTTTAGTGGAACAAAGAGGGATGATGTCTTCTTGTAAAATATTGAAGATGAGCATGATTCTTTATCGCTCAACCTACTCTCCAAGTGAAGCAAGCTGCAAATTTAGAAACCCTTGCAAGAAATATAGTTAAACAAGTTGGTATTACCTACAAAAGAAAACTTGAAAGCATGAAAATTAGTTGAAATAAACATGCAATTCGAATAGATCTAAAGCAAGTAAACAATAAGATTATCAAATAACTAAAATTTTAAACCTTATCCTACATGGAGATAGCTCCTCTTCATAGGCCAAGTTAACCAATTAATCATGAAAAAATACAAGAACAAATATACCTCATGAGCATCAATTTGACATTCCACATCCACACATTAGCATGCTACACCATATGAGACCTCCAAATCCTTTTATTCCATTAACAAATGAGAGATTACAATCGTTTATATCAAGGTATCCCAAGCTCCAACTGAAAAAATGGAGGAGGTTTGCCTTGTATTTATTAGCATTTGGATGACAATCCCAAGAGAGGATGTGCATTGGATGAGGGAGTGGCGCAAGGAGTGAAGGGGAGTGGTGCATAGAGTGAAGGGGAGATGTAGTGTAGTGTTGTGGAGTGGAGTGGAGTGTTGGGGAGTGATGTGAGGTGAAGTGATGTTAGGGTCCTAACCTGCACATAGGTAGAACAATATATTCAGATGTAATAAAGGTCAATATTATAAGGCCTTGCAATAAAATAGAATAAGTCGGATGTAAGAAGACCTAATAGAAGCTTCCTCTTCTAGAAGGATATTCCTCTAGATGCTTCTTTTGATAGACATATTTAGCATAAACAAGAGTCGAGGGTATGATAACCCTATCTTGGATATTATTGTAATAGATTGCTTCTCAATTGGAGGTTGCCCCCTTGAAGAGGCATGTGAACATTGCTTTCAGAATCAAAGTTCTATTTTTGTTGTTGTTATTATATCATTTCAGTGCTATTGTGGTAATTGTTCTGGTTATATTGTTGTTATTCTGCAATTTCTAGCATTTTATTTCTGTTCTGCATACTTTTTATATCTCGTATATTACAAGTGGTATCAAAGCAATTTCCTCGGCAGAAAGTGTGGGTTAATTTTTTTTTAGGGTAAAGACATATTCCAACATCTTTAAGAGACAAAGATCTGTCGTTATGTGCATAAAACCACGGTTGAGGGATTCATACATGCAGGAAATACAAGTGGCACTTAAGCGCACATCTGTTGTCCATCCTTGTAACCCCTGTTGGTACCCCTTCGAGTGGTAGTGCATCAGACAAAACCTGTGTACAGATCGGCCTAGATTACCTGAAGTCCTCTTTAGATAAACTGATTAGCTACCTGACTGCTATAGTGTCACCAAGAAAAACACTTGGGAATATACTATCTAGTACTTGGGTAGTCGAGTAGTACGTCTAAGGGTACAATCTATCCTCCTTAGTTAGTGCCCTGAGATATTGGGTCGAGTACTACTGTTGGACCCTGCATGTATATCAGAGATCTATAGCATAGGGCAAACCCTTTTCTGTAGAACCCTTGAATACCTAACCCTTGGGGACAAAATCATAAACAAATTCAAATAGACAAGATCTATTGTCATGCAACTATGTTCAGATTGCCAAGTAAATACACATCTCTTTTTGGTTAAGCATTTGGGCATTTCCTCTTTGCAGTATTCTTCAGAACGGAGTATAACTATTCCATTATTTGAGACCTATTACATTGGATTAATCTCTTCACCCTTATCACATTCATCCATATCATTTATCAACAGAATTTTTTGAACCTGCTCACCCCTTTTCAGTTCCCCCATCCTCATGGCCCATACCCGTAGCCAAGACTTGGAAGCTTTCTTCAACACCTTGCAATCTGGTCTCATTGAGACCCAATAAGAAGTGAAACAACTCAGTGCCAATGTCATTGCCATCAATACAACCATGCAGTCCTCAATGGAGGAAATCAAACAAGACCTCACCACCCATCTTGAATCTGTCTTTTCGACACTCTGAACCAAACTGCATATCCCTACACATAACCCCTCCTCTTCCTCAGCTCCACATACTGACGGTGACCATTCCTCTCATTCCCATAACTTTCAAAGCCATCACTTTCAACGCGACCTACACCTTCTGTGGGTGGATGTGACCAAATTTGATGGCTCAGACCCCACTGGTTGGGTAACCCAAATGGAACATTATTTCTCCTTATACGACATTACATATGACTTGGCCAAACTCCGGTATGGTGTTCTCCATCTAGATCAAGAACATTGGCAATGGTGGCAATGGAGAAAAACTTCTCGTAAAGGGTATATTGCTTGGACACACTTTGCGGCAGAGCTTTATGAATTCTTTGACACTAACAACAACCATTTGGGCCATTTGAAAAAGTTGAAACAATCAGGAACAATGGAAGACTTTATAGCTACCATTGAACGCCTGGCTTTTCCAAGAATGTTTTATCAGTGGCCTCAAGGATGAGATTTGGGCCCATGTACTCATGGCTCGACCTCATAGTTGGGTGGAGGCTACCAAAAGAGCTAAAGAATCACAACAGTTTGTATCTTCTCAAAACCTGGAAGCCTTCCTCACAATATCCATCTGTATCGTCACCCCTTTTCCCAAAAAATGAAATTGAGAAAATGGTCCATGAAATCCTTAATGAAGGTGTTATCTCCCCTAGTATGAGCCCCTACTCTTCTCTTGTGGTCATGGTCCTGAAGAAAGAATGTTCTTGTCGAATGTGTCCTGACTTTTGTGCCCTAAAAAAACTTACCATTAAAGACAAATTTCCCATTCCTGTCATTGATGACCTCCTGGATGAACTGAGTGGCGCCCAATTCTTTACTAAACTTGATCTTCGTTTTGGCTACCACTAGATACTTATGAAAGAGGAATACATTCCCAAGACTACCTTTATAACTCACGAGGGCCACTATGAGTTTTTGGTCATGCCCTTTGGCTTGTGTAATGCCCCCTCCACCTTCCAAAGCCTCATGAATCATGTCTTTCGCCCTTTTCTCTGTAATTTTGTCTTAGTTTTTTTTTATGATATCCTCATCTATAGAAAGACCTGGACATAACATATTGCTCATGTGGATCGAGTTCTCCATCTACTCTCTTAGCACCAACTTTTCCTAAAACATTCTAAATGTGCTTTTGACACCTTAGAAGTAGAGTACTTGGGTCATCTGGTTGGCAAAAACGATGTCAGGGTGGATCCTTAAAATATTGAAGCTATGCAAGACTGGAATCACCAAAGACTCTCAAAATTTTGCATGGATTTATGGGCTTAACAGGTTATTATCGTAAGTTTGTTAAGAATTACGGAAAGATTGCAACACCTCTCACTGCTCTCCTAAAAAAGAACTCTTTCACTTGGACTCCAGTTGTTGCTCAAGCTTTTCAAAACTTGAAGATGGCCATGTGCACCACTCCAGTCCTAGCCCTTCCTAATTTCACAAAGACCTTTGTCTTGGAATGTGATGCTTCAGGGAAAGAAATTGGTGTTGTCCTTATGCAAGAGGGTTGACCCTTAGCCTTTACCAGCAAGAAACTATCTGAAAGAAATATGGGCAAATCTATCTATGAAAATGAAATGTTGGCTATTCTGCATGTCGTTGAATTTTGGCACCCTTATCTATTGGGGAAACACTTCCAAATTAAGACAGACCATCAAAACCTCAAGTACTTTTTGGAACAACGCATTTCCTCCCTGGAGCAACAAAAATGGGTAACCAAGCTATTTGGCTATGATTATGAGATCATTTACAAGAAAGGAAAAGAAAATGTGGTTGCAGATGCACTTTCCTGCAAATATGAAGATGAAGGCTCCCTTTTTTCTCTTTCCTTCATTGTACCAGATTGGCTCCAAGTTGTTCGCTAGGAATGGCTACAAGATCCCAAAAGTTCGCAGTAGATCAAACAATTGTAGTCTAGTGCTCTAGCTCCACCAAGGTACTCTTGGATCCATGAGGAGCTTTGATGCAAAGTCCATTTGTATTTAAGTAAACAATCAAAGATTAAATCCACGGTACTTTTGGAGCTTCATGCTACATCGACAGTGGGGCACTCAAGGTTCACCAAAAACTATGACAAGGTCAAACGTTCTTTTTTCTGAGATGGTATGAAATAGAACATTCGCACTTTTGTCTCTGAATGTGATGTGTGTCAATGCAACAAGGGAGAAACAATCAAATCTCCGGGCACACTACAACCGCTCCCGATTCCACCTGCTATTTGGAAGGACATCTCTATGGATTTTAGTATAGGCTTACCCAAATCAGGAAATAAATCAGTCATCATGGTGGTTGTTGATCGCCTTTCCAAGTATTCTCATTTCTGCGCTCTTCAAAACCTATTTACAACATCTATGATGGCTCAATTTTTCATGGATCAGGTCTTCAAGATTCATGGCATGCCACACTCTATTGTTTCTAATCGCAACCCAACTTTCACAAGCAATTTTTGTCAAGAACTATTCAAGCTACAAGGCACCCAATTGCATCTTAGTACGACTTATCATCCCCAGACTGATGGTCAAACAGAAGTTGTCAACACGTGTTTGGAAATATATTTGAGGTGTTTTTCCTCAGAAAAGAAAAATCAGTGGGCTCAATGGTTACCCCTAGTTGAATGGTGGTACAACACTTCATACCATACATCTACACGCATGACTCCTTTTGAAGTGGTATATGGATAGAAGCCACCTTCAGTTCTCTCATACTTACCTGGTGTCTCGAAGTTCTAGGTGGTTGACCAAAAACTTATAGTTCGAGAGGCTATTCTTTGTACCCTCAAAGAGAGTTTGGTTATAGCACAAAATCGCATGAAGCAAAAAGAAGATCAAGGTCTCTCTTAACGTCAATTTGAAGAAGGGGATCAGGTGTTTCTTCGCCTGCAACCTTACAAGTAGAATTCCCTCAAGGTGGAGCATTGTTAGAAGCCAGCGCCCAAATTTTATGGTCCTTATATAGTTCTCAAGTGTGTGGCACATGTGGTCTATCAGTTAGCTTTGCCCAGTCATTCAAAGCTACATCATGTTTTTCATGTTTCCTGCTTAAAGAAGGTGATCAGAACTAAGTGCCAAATTCAAACCAACCTTCCCAAGTTAGCCAAAGAAGGATCCATTTGGCTACAACCACAAGCAGTTTTGGACCAGCGTGAGCGTCACCTGCGTCAGAGAACCATGAAGGAAGTGTTAATCCAATGGAAATATACAACTCCATCAAATTCCACTTGGGAACCAGCTACCATTCTACAACAATTTCCACATCTCAAGCCTTGAGGACAAGGTTGTTTTTAAGGGGGAGGACATGTTAGGGTCCTAACCTGCACATAGGTAGAACAATATATTCGGATGTAATAAAGGTCAATATTATAAGGCCTTGTAATAAAATAGAATAATTCGAATGTAAGAAGACCTAATAGAAGCTTTCGCTTCTAGAAGGATCTTCCTCTAGATGCTTCTTTTGATAAACATATTTAGTATAAATAGGAGTCGACGGTATGAGAACCCTATCTTGGATATTATTGTAATAGAGAACTGCTCAAATGGAGATTGCCCCCTCAAAGAGGCCTATGAACGTTTCTTTGAGAATCAAAGTGCTATTTCTGTTGTTGTTCTTATATCATTTCAGTGCTATTGTGGTAATTGTTCTGGTTATATTGTTGTTATTCTACCATTTCTAGCATTTTATTTCTGTTTTTCATACATTTTATATCTGGTATATTACAAGTGAGGTGGAGTGGAGTGTAACTTAGAGTCAGTGGGAGTGAACTCAGGTGTGAGGGTGAGTGTAAAAGCTAGGGATGTGTGCCCTCCCTTCTTAATGTGCCACATATGCAAGTGGGGTCGAGTCCCTACTTTGGGATCTCCTCCATGCCATGTAACTTAAATGAATTCGCCTTCCTCTCTAGTAAACTCACCCAAGCTTAGAGTTGAATGGGAACTAAGAAAAAACATGTTTCCAACATCTTCTCTAGTTTTCCTAAAAAATAGGAAATTAATTAAATGACCGATTTTTTGTCTTTTTCGAGATAAATTCATTTTTTAGTGATAAAAATCACTTTTTTGCCTCGACATAAGGGGAATAGGGGTTTAAATGGTACTCTGTCTTGGCAAACAGGCATAAATATGGCATATGACAATGACTGATGCCATAATTTTTACAATTTATTAACTTACAGTTAAAAATTTATGTTTTGCGGAAAATTTATTATTTCACTAAAACATTAAAAAAAACGTATCAGACCTAGCTGCAATTTCCATATGACTCAACATAAATGACCTAGCATGAACTCATATACATTTAGACACTATACATTGGTTATACAATTCCAAGTCCTAACCACCAACACATAATCCATCTTTGGAGTCAGTCTCTGAGTGAAAAAACTTAGAAAATATTAATCACCCACTAAGATAGGAACAAAATAATTAACAAGTGAAAAAAAAACACTCTAGAGTACATGCTCGTACCCAGGTATTAGGTGGAAAACATTATTTTACAAGATTTCATGCGCAATTCATTTATTACAATGCCCCCGAAGGGATGGAAATGCGGAAAAAGTGGTCTTTTGGAAGACCTTCTGAACCTGTGAACTATGTCTTCTGAGCATCTGTCTGCTCAGTCTTTGGCGGCTCATCTTCAAATTCAGCTAGTGCAACTTGGTGGATAACATTGGATCCATATGGGGACGTTTGGTTGATATTTATATCTGAAGGAGACCATGCGAGAATCCAGAATCAAATGACCTGCATCATCGACGCCTCATTAGCAACATATCCATATAAAACCAATAATAAACATGAATTGCAATGATGATAATATATAAGTAAATATGATACAAAAAATCATTTTATATACATGTGAATATGATACAGAAAGCAATAAATATTTTACAGAAAATCAAATCATAATGTACAAAGGAGAAGGGTTAGAGAATATGATACACAAGATGCCCCCATGGGCATCAAATGACCTCATTGAAGAAGAAATTGAGAAGTTGGTCATTGACAAGGAGTGCCAACTTATCACCATCCAATCTGTTGAGGCAAAAGGAGTTCTTGCTAGTTGTACCTTGTATGATGTATGGATTTGTCCATAAACTATCAAAATTTCCATAATTCTTTGGCTTTTCCCTTCTTTTATCCCAAAGAAGGACTATTTCCCCTTCTTGAAAAACTCTCTTCCATGAATACTTGTCAAAATTCTTCTTTACCTTTTCCTGATTCATTTGTACTATGATCCAATGCTTTCCTTCTGATCTCATCTAATTCTACCAACTGATCAATTCTACTCTGTTGGAAGTCCTCATCCAGGCCATACTTTTGCACAAACTGATACACTGGAAGATTTAAGGGAGATGGTTAAGTAGTGTCGAGCCCATAGACTAGCTCAAAAGGACTCTTCCCTGTAGAACTCTTTTTGGTGATTCTATATTCCCATAATGCAAACTTAATATTGTTGTCCCATGAACTCTTATTATCCCCCACTGTTTTCTTTAGATTATTAAGTTCTTATTGTTGGATTCAACAAGACCATTACCTTGGGGATAATAGTTTTAAGAGTAGGACAACACAATGTCATACTTAAAACAGAATGAAGACAATTATGTTGAGCTAAAGGCCTTGGCGTTATCGGTTGTAATCTTGGTGGTCACACCGAACCGAGTGATTATCTTGTCTTCAAGAAAATCCATGACCACTTTGTTGGTTGCTGACTTAGTGGGTATTGCTTCTACCCACTTAGTAAAATAATCAATCATTGTAATTATCCAAGTGTAACCATTACTTGAATTATCCTTAAACTAGCCTATGAAATCAAGCCCCCGCTACTAAAAAGGGGCTTTGACCACTACAAGATGAAGAGGCAAGGTGGCAATATTATGCTTTCCAGTGAATAACTGACACTGCTGACAACCCCTGACCATTTTATGAACATCTAAGAAAATGGTCGGCCAATAGCAACCTACTCTAAGGATTTTCTGGGCGGTAGTTTTAGCTGCAAAGTGTCCACCAGAAAATCTTGAATGAAATTCAACCAAAATTCTCTTGGAATATATCTCATCAACACACCTAAGTATCACTCCATCGGGGTTCCTCCACTGCAAGCCATCTTGAATGATACAATATTTAGCCTTTTTCAACCTCAAATCCCTTCTTTTATGACCAATCAAATGACTTGGGCATGTGAGGTTTGAAAGAAGGTAGATGATATCTGAATACCATTGGTGTTGTTCTAAATTCTAAAGTTTAGATGACAAGGCTGGCCTAGATTGATTATTTTGACAGACCAGGTCCAACACTTGTTCATTTCCTTCAGTGAGAATTTGAGCCAACCCTTCACCTATAATCAACTTAGTGGGTTTGATCTCTAAGTCATATTCTTGATTCTTGTAGACACACTTTCCTCTAACTCCCAAGAAATCATGTTTCCCAAGAATATCTTTTATTGCTAATTGAGGGACATACCCAACAAATTTTGAGTATCCTATGTAGACTTGAAAATGATTGAGATATTTAACTAAGGCATAAGATTGCTTTTCCATACTAGTATAGTTAAGCTCAAAATTATGTAATTCCTTACTCATAAAAGCAATGGATTGCTCCTGACCCTCTTCATTTTTTGGAGCAAGACCCCTGCAATAGTGTCTTCCGAAGCAAAGGAAAATATTTGAAAATATTTTGAATAACTTGGACTAATCAACACAAGATTTTTTCCAATTGCACCCTTAATAATTTTGAAAGCATTCCTTCTATTAGCACTCTGTAAATTGTTTTAGTTGATAAAACAAACAATAGAGGTAACCTACAAACCAACTTTAGAGCTGGGTACTAGCCTGCTCAGCTCAGAGAGGGCTCTCTCGTGTCACTTGGTGTTTCTTTGGAAACCAATGGCTAGGTTTAGTTTGTTTTTGGGGGGGTTTTAAAAATTTGTTGGCAAGGAAGGGGGAGGACACTCAGGGCTATGGAGTCGAATTTTTGAAAAAGAATAGGAACACTGACTAGTCAGTGTAACTCTCCAGAGGATAAAGGCTAAATGAGGCGATGAATCTGAGTTATAATTTTTAATTTGCAAAGTGTAAGAATAAAGGAGAAAACAAGTAACTGCATCAGAGCATTAGTGAAATGAATTCTAAATTAGTTATGAAGAAACTTACATAGCTTAAATTTCTTAATCCAAGTGCATCATAAGATGAATTTTGGTCCTTTAATGTATCCAATTTAAACATAAGACAATGCTAATGGAATAAGAAACACAGGAAATACATACAAAGAGAAAAGACAAAACTCATACCACCACCATTAGAATCTTTTCATGGAGACTTCAAAGACTTCTACATGTGTATTCTATTTAGCTTCAGAAAATTAGAATTGAGTTCAGAACAACTAGAATTGTACCCTTGCACATCTGCCAACATTAATGCATTTGGAACTTCTAATACTTATACAATTCAAGTTCCTTTAGTTAGAAACCAATTACAATCATTGAACTGAAACGTTTTAACTTCTAAAACTGAGTACAATGATTACAAATGACAGTTTTGGTATGAGAACCGACTATAATGATTAACATAAAAACGTTTCATGATCCAATTGTTGATTCTTCCGACGCTTCAAATCCTTCCTTTGCCACATTATCTTTGAAATGTCGCTTGTACTCTTTCAAATCTAATTTGATTTATCCATATTATCCTTAAATATTTGGGAATAATATATTTGAATAAAAATAATTCCGAAATAATTTTTATCTTTTGAATTAAATTTCCATATTTTAACTCATGCCTATGGTTTTGAAAACCATGTCTTGTTTTTCCCAGTTTACCATTTCATTGTGAAAACCATTTACTGGTTTGTTTCCCATGGTTTTGAAAACCGTGTCTTGGTTACCATATTTGGTAAAATATTTTTAATCCTCTTCTTTTACTTATGTAAAACCTTTGGATAAACAATTATCCAATTCTTTAGTCCATGCACATTTTCCCATTCAAAAACCTTTATTTCTTTTCCATAAAATTTAATTTTCACCTCTGTGAAAAATTTCCACCGGGAGGAATAATTTTTTTATGGCATTGGAAAATCCATGATTTGTTTTGAAATTCATTCCTAGAAAACTATCATCATATGCCACACGTTGATGAAAACAAATCATATATTAAATGTTTTCCATAGTATTTCAGACTTGGGAAGAGTGGTTTTAACCCACACCACTTTTACCCCTGAAATGCATCACGTAAGAACACATCTCCCCGACCAAAAACCATGGGTTGAATTTTGACCTTCTTTCCAAAATTAACCTCCATTTACTTTCAACCAACGAAATGTATATGCGCCCTCCATCCACCCTTTGACTTTTCAATGTTAAAAATTGAGATTTGTACCCATGATTTGACGTGAGGTCATGAATTAAATATTGGATTAAATATTAATATAAATATCCTAATATAAACATATTTATATTAATAATACTAAACCCTTTTTCCATTTTCTAAGGACTTTGGGCATATGAGGCTTATTACATGATTTTGTGGAGAGGATAAGGGTGCTTAAGCTTAATAAAAGGAATATTTTTAATTTTCAACGGGAATATGATAATAAGGGTAAAAATGAATGAAGTGATGGAACCGAGGGATTTAGATAAGCATTAAGGCTAGATATAGGTTTGAGACACTACTACATATTGAAAATTTTGCGACGAAAATACTCTTTCGTTGCAACATACAAGAGAAAAAGTTCAATTTTTTAAAATCCACCCCGTATTCATTGCAATCTCGACGTATGAATTAACCTTAAAATTGACCGTTAACAATGACCTAAAATAAATAGGTAAAAAAATAAATATTTTTAGGTCACTATCGTCGCAAGTGCGACGATAGTGACCTAAAATTAGACTATAAATATTTGACGATTTAAAGATGTTGTAAAAATATTTCTATAACAACGACGGCTTCGAAAGGGTATTTTTGTGTGGAAGAATGTCGCAGAATGTTATTAGAGGTGGGGAAAAAAGTAAAGCGAGTGAAAAGGGTGATGGTAGATGTTATTGCCCTTGTAAAATATGTTTCCTCAGACATCCCGTAAGAATTGTAATAGAAACAACTACAAAACATTGTAGGAAATATGGTTACATTGATGGTGGATCGAATGAATATCGTCCCATGGTAATTAGCTATATATTCATTATCTTTTTTTTATTTTGTCAATTTTATATAAATATATATATATATGTATATATATTGTTTGAATGTTTGTTATAGTATACACTAATTTTGCATGATTGTTTGTAATTATAAAGTTAGAGTTGCCCTCTAACTTTCCGTGGAATATTGCACCAAGTATTAGTAGAAATGATGTTGTACAAGCTAAGGAACATCATCATGACCAAGAAAATGAGGATCTCATGGAAGAAGATGATGGAAAAAATCAAGTTAATGATCCCATGGAAGAAGATGATGGGACAAATCAAATGATCCAAGATTTGTTTTCGCAGTCGGACGAGGATGGGGAAAATGTTGGTATTTATGATGAACCTCTATTAGAAAAGGAAAATAAACAACTTTATGAAGGATCAAAATAAAATCTTATTTCCGCTACATTGATGCTAGTGAACTTAAAGGTTATGAATAATTTGTTGAACACTTGTATGACACAAATACCAAGGTATGTAATATGTTTCATCTCATACTATACATAAATATTGATTTTTTATTTATTTGTTTTTAGTGTTAATTAATGTGTAAAATAACAATGCAATTTTTACGATTAATATTCTTACATTAACTAGTTTTTTGTTATGTTGTAGATTGTTAGGTGAATTTTTGTTACCATAGTCAAATATTTTACCTCGCACATATTGAAGTTTTCATGCCATTATGAAAGACATTGGAATGGATTATCAAACTATAGATGCATGTCCTAATTACCATATTATATATTATGGACAATATTCATCAAAAACCGAATGTCCGCAATGTCTTATCAGTAGATATTGAACCGATCAAGTAACAAAAAGGGTGCCTCGAAAGGTTCTTCGTCATATTCCCATAATTCCATGTTTGCAGCGATTGTTTAGGTGTGAAATCATAGCACAATTTATGGATTACCATGCACATAATAGAAGTGGAGATGGTGTTCTTCGAATGCCTGCTGATGGTTCTTCATTTAAGGAAATTGAGGAAAAATGGGCAGATTTGAAAGATGAACCTCATAATGTTAGGCTTTCATTGGTTGTTGACGATGTTAATCCATTCAGAGAGCTTAGGTCTATTTACTCAGTGTGGCCTATTTTTGTTATCAACAATAGCATTCCTCCTTGGATGTCAATAAAGAGGGAGCACATAATGTTGACAATGATTGTTCCAGGTATTTGTTTACGTTAATTTTTTTGAATTTAACATTTTCATTTGTTTCAATTTTTGAATAATATCTTTTGTTTATTTATTTAATTATATATATTACATGATATCATTCCTTTAGTAATTATGTGTAATTTCAAACAAACATTAGGTAAGTACCAGGTTAAATATATGAATGTATATATTGAGCCTCTTATCGACGAGCTACTAAAGTTATGGGTTGGCATCACAATGTATGACATATGTAAACCAATCAGGGAGAAGAAATTTAAATTCCGTGGAATAATTTTATGGAAAATTCATGATGCCCATGGACTAACACATTGTTTTGATATGTATAAGCATTCTAATATTGCTCTTTAATACTATATAATATTTTAATTTTATCATGGTGCATGTTTACTTTTTAAATAATCTCATCGTATAATTGACATTAATCCATTTGTTGTAGGTCTTCAAACAAAGGGTAAATTTTCATGTCCAGTTTGTGGTGCTAAGACGAAGTATCATCATGAAAAAAGTTTAGGAAAGATGGTTTTTGATGAGTATAGGCAACTTCTTCCAAAGAACCATAGGTATTGTACTACTGAAAAACATCTTTTCAATGGGAAAGAAGAGATTGGTTTAAAACCATGAAGAATGACACCTCACCTATGGAGGTTGGAATATAATAGAAATCGTCAAGGTACTCAATTTCATAATGTATCATAGATCATGTAATGTTTTGAATGTTTATTTTAATCATTGAATTTATTTTACCGTATTTGATAATTATTAATTTTTATGATTTTTTTTATGCTTCATGAAGGCCGCAATCATCATGAAGGTATTAATAATGGGCTTCCACGAGGAATGAAATCTTATCCCACTCAATTCATGAGGTTTCCCTACTATGAGGAGCTAAAAATAACTCATTTTTTTGATACAATGCATATCAGGAAGAATGTGACTGAAATGTTATGGTGAATCATAGATGGTAGGAGGGACAAAGAAAAAATTGTCAAAATTTGTACTGACATTCAAGAAGCCAATCATGCAATGCGAAGTGCGATCCGATATTCAAATAAATCAGATGGAGTACTAGACCTAAATAACCTTCCATGGTTATTAACAAAGCAACAAATCAATGATGTAAAATAGGTCATTCAAAGAATTAAATTTCCCATGGGTTTTGCTTCAAACATAAAAAATATCTTAACGAAGAAAGGTGAATTTGGTGGGGTAAAAACACATGATTGGCATACCATCATTAAGGTAATAATTTTGGTATACATATTTATATATATTGGCCTTATAGATCTTTTATTTTTTTTATTTTTGTTTGTCTACTTTGGCCGAAACAAATAACAATTCATTTTGTTGTTACGGTTTGTTCTACCGCTATCTCTCCCAAACGACTTTGACAACAACATCAAACAAGTTATATATGATCTTGGAAAATACATGAGGTAAGATGTAGTTGTGATTTATATGAAAAATGTTATTTCAAATTATTGTTGTACTTAATGACACGTGCTTTACTTGTAATGTAATGAAATATATTATATTATGTTCTTATGTTGAAACATGTTATTTTCTTGTGTCACGATCTCATGTAGATGGTTGTCATTGAAAGAAATCCATGAAGATGATATAAAGTATTGTAAGAGAGAAATTCCTCATCTAATGAGTGAAATGAAAAAGTATATACCTCCTACATTTTTCAATGCATAAGAACACTACCTCATACAAGGAGATTGAAATTTCTGGACCTGTTCACACAAGGTCAATGTGGATGGTGGAGAGGCACTTGAAATCATTGAAGGCATTGGTTAGACAAAGAGAACGTCCTGAGGGTTCTATGGTGGAGGGATATATGGTATTTCAATACATGGTGTATATTAGTCAGTATCTTCCTAAATTAGCAACGCCAACTATGCAGGCAGTGGATCACATTTGGGATGTGATCTCCATCAAAAACTTTGAAGATCAGGAGCATCTATTGGGGAAAGATAGAATGAAAAAAATGAGAGGTAATATATTAATAATTGCAAAAATTTATATTATTAATACATATAAAGTTTCATTTTTGTGTATATATGATCATACTCATTAATATATTAATATAATTTATTTCATAAATTATAAATATTTATAATTACCTGCATATTGTACGTTATAAATAATATTTAATATTGGTGAATTATGTTTTTTTTATTCAGTTTCTTTAGAGTGGGATGCACTACATTTATACATTGCAAACAATCTTGACTGGATGAATGTATGGATTGAAAGATGTAAACAACATAATGGAGGTAGGTTATCATGGAAACAACTGTCTAAATTGGTTAGAGAAGCTCATCGTAACAGAGATGCCAATGTTACATAGAGGGAAATTAATCTAGCATATGGTTTGAAAGATGGACAGGTAAGCGATTTCCCCCATTTTATTCAGCTATTTTATATTATACTAATGTGACTACATGTGTACTATATTTTTCAAATACTTTCGAAGTTATATAAATATATGTTAATTTATTAATTTACAATGCATCTTTTACATATCTGACATATTGCAGTTGAAACACCACAAGGATATGTGGTGCAATGGTCATAAATTTCACATCAAACAATCAGATGAAACAAGGAAAACTTTTGATAGTGGGATAACTTCAGTATTCCAGGTTACTAATGTTTCCTTTAGGAGTGACAGACATCCACGAGAATATGAAAATAGATACTATGGGTATTTAAATGATATACTTGAGTGTGACTTTAATTCCTTCAAATTAGTATTGTTCGATGTCAAATGGTATAGGTTACGAATTCATGAACGTGATGAGGAAAGAACTGTTATTCAACGTGCCAATGGATTTCCAATGATTAAAACAACGATGTTTGAAAGAGGACATGATCACTATGTTTTTCCAATCCAATGTGAACAGGTCTTTTACTCAAATGTTCCAGGTGAAAGGGATTGGTCATTTGTTGTTAGATATGATCCAAGAGGAAGGCCAATTAAGTATACTCATTTACAGGAAGAAGATGATATTGAATATGAAGAAGATGATTCGACAAAATATCAGACAGATCCGGAAAAGCATGGAGGGTCAACTGATGAAGAAGATGGAGAAGATCATGATCTAGGCATAGGAGATGATATTGCAATTCTTGATGATGATGTCGATGAAAATATGCTTGAAAATGACATTGATGACGATGATGATATCATCAATCCTTTCAACATCGTTTCAAAACCAGATGATGATACAGATGTCGAGTTCGATGAAGAAGATAAAGATAGAGAATAAGGATGATTACATAGATCTTGAGGTTGGATTAGGTATGTGACTATATAACATTTTAATTTGTATGAATTATTCTTTTAAAATAATTTACTTTTAATGTCATGGGTTAATTACATGTTTTTAATTTTTATGCGACGTTTTTATATCCTAGGTTACATGTTGTTTAATTATTATTTGAAACCTGAAAATAGTTGTCAATATAGTAAAGTACGTGGTAGCTGACTAAAAATATAATTTAGAAACACATGATTTCATGTACCTTCATTATTTTTTGTTTTTGTAGTTTCTATGCATGAATCTTAATAGGACGTTGCTTTCGATTATTTTATATTTTATAGATTAGGTTTTGGGGATCAATTGAGAGTGATATGAGGGGGAGGGGAGGGGCCACGTGATCTTCCACCTTCACGTGGTTGGCCTTGTTAAGTAGAGGATAAATTATTCTTGAAACCAAGAGAAGCTATTTCATTTTTATACCATCATGATCGTATACGATTTCATCAATATTGTTACCTATTTGAATCTTCTTAGAATTACCATAAACCCTATTTTTCATACATTCTAGTAAATATGCTAATGATTCCAAGTTTCATATTTGTATTTGACTGAAGGTCCAGCTAGCATGCAAAGTATCAAATTGAGATTTCAAGTTGACAAAACCAAATATGAAATTAATCCAAGCATCATTTGATATCGTCACAAGAGAGACTAATGTAAATAATATTGCGACAAATTTTCTATACTATTGTCGAAAAATGTTCATCGGTAATTTTATTCCATTTGTATGTAATTTTGTAAACCATAAACCCTAATTTCCTTTCAGAGTACCCAATTTGGTTGACGCAATTTTTAGGATTTTGTCGGTCTTTCTTCATTTTGATTTCAGGTTCTACATTAATGTATATACAATGTATCTGTGTCATATTTGTGATGAAAAATCCCTCTATTTCGTTGATTGCTTAATCAACACCATCAATATACTAGAGGCGGGAAACAATGACATGTGAGTGGGGCCAACATCGAAATGTTTTCAAATTATATCTGTATGCATTGAAATTTGACCTGGATAGACTATTCGCATGCCTTAACAATATGGGAGGGTTTGATCTGGACTGAAATTTGACTAACACACCCACTTTCTTCCATCATCAATTCATCATGGAAATTACCATAAACCCAACTATTTTTCATATGTTATAGTAGATATGTTAATGATTCCAAGTTTCATATTTGTATTTGACTGAAGGTCCAACTAGCTTGCAAAGTATGAATTTGAGATTTCATGTTGATAAACTAAATATGAAATGAATCCAAGCATCATTTGATATCGTCGCAAGAGAGATGAATGTAAATAATCTTACGACGAATTTGCTATACTATCATAGAAAAAGTTCGTCGATAATTTTATGCCATTAGTATGTAATTTTGTACAAAAATAATGGATCTTGGGGACTACACCATAGTCAAGGACTATTTGCATGCCTTAATGATATGGGAGGGTTTCTAGACTCAAATTTGATTGACACACCCAATTTCTTCCATCATCAATTCATCATGGAAATTACCATAAACCTAGCTATTTTTCATATATTGTTATAGTAGATATGTTAAAGATTCCAAGTTTCATATTTGTATTTGACTGAAGGTCCAGCTAGCTTGCAAAGTATCAAATTGAGATTTCAAGTTGATAAACCAAATATGAAATGAATCCAAGCTGCATCATTTGATATCATCGCAAGAGAGACGAATGTAAATAATCTTGCGACGAATTTGCTATACTATCGACGAAAAAAGTTCGTCGATAATTTTATGCCATTAGTATGTAATTTTGTAAGGAGAACCAGCAGTCAATTTTTTTGTGATACATTGCAGGCATATAAACTTGATAACAGTCAGAATCTTACCTGTTGGTAGATGGATAAGTGAAGTTTTGATCCAGTGCATCGTATATTACCAAGATTGGAGAGAAAAGATGTTGGGGTTCCATAAGGTGCAGATTCCCCCGGAGGCTCCTCTTGTGTTGACTTCCATGCCTTTGCATGATTTCCAGATGTAATTACTATCCTGAATGATATCTGTATCCTTCTTTTTGTCTTCTGGAGCAGAAGGATTTGAGGTTTTTTTTCTTTAATTAGATCATGTATTAACGAAAGCTTGTGTCGACTTCCTAGTCCTTTGCAATTCCAAGAGATTTATTTTATCATTTAGAAGGTTTGGGATTTCCCCCTCTATGGGGATTGGATCCACTCTGGTTCTTGGTCTGCCTTGTTTCTTTTCTAGCATGCCGATCCAAAGTTGTTTTCTTGCCTAGTTTGATTTCTTTCTTGGGCGAAGCTTCCCTTTTGTGCAGGTTTGATTTCCTTCCAACTTTCCTGATGGGGGAAGCGTGGGTATCTGTGTTAGACTCTTCTTTCGATATTTTCTCTGGATTTTCTTCTTTAGGTAGAGAATTCAGGTGAGAGGGTGAAGGTGGTGCAGAGGGAAGAATAGGAGACTCAGGGGGAAGCGTTTGAGGGGAGGGAGGTGGGGGGGGGGATCTGCGGTTTTTGTGGGGGAGGTTCTTCTCGAGAAGTCTCTTGGGTCATGAGCAGGATGACAAATCCAGGATATTCAGATTTTTTAGGCTGGGAGGCATGGGGATATCTTTGGGGTTCGGGTCGTGCTTCTGATGCTTCTTTCTTCTGGGTTGTTTCCACTGTTTAGACTCTTCATTCGAACTTTCAAGAGGGGATTTGGGATAGTTCTTTGCAAAATGTCCATACTCATGGCATACTTTGCACTTGAAGGGAAGTTGTTCATAATCGAATTCTTGCGAGTAGTTCCAGCTTTCCAATGTGAGATTAATAACTTCTGGCAGAACTTTTTCGAGATCCACTTCTACATAGATGTGCACACAGGCTTGGAGGCCATCTTTGGGCTCTTCTTGATCTATGTAATTCCCAAGCATATTCCCAATTAATCTAATAGTTTCATTATTCCAGCAATGCAGAGGAAGGAAGGGGAGGTGAACCCAAACTGGGACTGCATTAGGAATATCATTTTCAGGGTTAAAATCTGGGGTCTAGCTAGTTAGATACATACCTCTAGAGGCCATAAAATATGGTCAGCTTATGAAGATGAGGTATCTGTCTGCTTTATTTTCAAAGAGGAAAGCAAATAAGCCTCTTCTGCATAGAAAATGCAAGAGATTTCCTTTCATGTGGGGTTTCCAGTTTTTGTCAATCCATATCACCATAGCCCGCAGGGAGGGTCATATTCCCATGAATTATTCGATGAGTTCCTTTTTTACAAATTTGAGAGCGAGGGTTCTGGAGTTTCCTTGGATTTGAACCAAGGGGATTTGATCCAGCATTTTCACAAACTTTGTGGGAGTTGTTTTGTTCATATTGGGAAGGGAGGCAATGAGGGAGGTGAAAGCTACAAC
>ML793375.1:73208-85185 GCA_009831015.1 Picea engelmannii | reverse complement strand
TGTCTCTCAAGGATATAAAGAGTATATAATGGATAGTGAATGATGAATTGTTATCTTCCCTATCCTATATGCTCACCTACAACCACTATATTTCATCCAAAGTCTACAATTTTCCTCTTCTTGATATTGATTTTGGTTAATTTAAAAATTGGTATATTGGGTTGGAAATGGAGAATAAAACATGAAATATGTAGAGAATTAATGTTAGAGTGCTTCCCACAATGTTAGATTCAATGACAATGATATTATTGGTGGAAATGATGGATTACATTACCTATAACTAGAAGAATGTAGGAGTCTTACACTTCCCATGGCATGAAGATTGTACTCAACCCATGATCCCATTATTATGTGAAAAGACTTTCCCCACCAACCTCTTACATAGATTCAAGGATTGGTTGATAAGTCAAAGAAGGTATATGGCTTCATTTAAGGCACACTGTAGAACAATATGAGTTCTGAGAATGACCTTGGAGATAGAGGATTTATTTTCCCATAGGTCCCATTTCATCTTCACCTATATTGGAATCATAGTGCCTCTCATGCCTTCATGTGTTTTCTATGGTGGGTTGCATCACCATACATTGAAGCACTTTGAAGGCCTAATTACTATTTAACTATTTGAGTGAAGGTCAATTGAGTTGTGTTAGAGTCTTAGGATTGTGTTTTGTATTTTTAAAATACAACATGTGAGGTTCTTACATCAAAGCCATACATTGTCATTTACCTATTGAAATAAGTATTATCAAATAGTTGATGTGCCACCCAAGCACATATTTCAGTTTAGACACATTTTCTTTGAGTATTTCATATTCTATATTGCATTATTTATTTTATATGTAACCTTGTGGGTTAGAAATATCAAAATTATGAATGGCCTATTTGTAAGAATCTTTACCTTATCCTTGCACAACAAATAAATAGAATAATAGATTAAGACTTCAATTTCTTATCTTAAAACCTCCTATCTTAGCATAGTTTAATCCTTTAATCATTATATTATATTCATATATTAAGAAAATGTTACACGGTTATCCCTAAGATGATAACAGTTGTCCTTGGACCATACTTAGGGCCCAAATACCATTCCATATCATGCCAAACCTCACAATGGATTCAATATTATACTTTTGGGCTAAACATTCCATTTATAAAGCTTGTTTGGTGGTTTCAAATCCTGTGCATGGTCCATGAACCATAAAGAATATTTTAACACCCACAATACATTGGATTTTATTCTTGGACCATGGGAAATATCTTAATAACCATCTAGAGTGGAAAATAACATAATGGTTCTCAAGTGATCTTTTTCCCAATAAAAGATTAAGTTTCAGACATTTTCACAAAGTCTCTTACAGAAGTGATGTTTTCCAAACTTTGATCTATGTTAGGACCTTAATAAGTTGTCATTAAGGGGGGATATTCTCTAATGCCTCCTTATTTCTCCTATTGTGTCACCTTTGTAAATCCTTCAAACATATCCTAGGTTGTTCTTAAGGGGGGATGTTAGGATATTTCGACACTTAGGAGTTATTTAATATAAAATTGGTCTAATGTGTCTTTATCCTAACATGGATAAGGCCTTGAATCCCATAATTGGTCAAAAATTTATCCTAATTGCATATGTATCCCACTTGGTGGCTAAATATCCCATTTGAAGGATGCATGTAATGGTTTAAGACACCATTTTATCCCATGAGCCCTCAAATATTCATTTAGTTGATATGTCTCTTCTTTTCACTACTTTACCATGGTCAAGACACCAATATCCATCCTTGGTATGAAAAAACTACTATAGGCACCCATATCCCATTTTTAGATCAAAGATCCTTTTTAGAGGTCCTATGTGGTGATTTGAGTCCATCTTAATGGACAATATCCTTAAAATATTTATATATGACTTGAGTCCCTTTATTTTCTCTCCTTGTCATGGTTATGACCCCTAGACCTATCCTTGGTGCATGAAACCACGTAACGTCACACATATCCCAATTGGAGGCCAAATATCCCCTTGAAAGAAAATTTGTAGTGGTTCAAGGACATGTGCATGGTTCATGAACATTAAAAGTTTCATTTAGATCTTAAGACCCTTTATTTTCTTGGATGACCATGGTCACAGTATCGAAATCCATCCAATGCATCTAAAGTTTTCTAATATTTCCCAAATATCATTCATATGTTAAATATTATAATCCCTAAAGTACTAATTTAGATCATACAACCCTTATTTTCCTTCATTGACCATGGTGAAAGCCTTGAGACCCATGCCTGGTATGAAAATTCTCTTAATGATGTCTATATCCCACCAAGAGGCCAATGATTTGAGTTTGTATGGTGGTTTGAGTCTTTTTTCATGGACTAGGGCCCTAAAAGCTTCATTTATAGCCAAATCTTTGAGATCCATATCTTTTATGTAAAGCCTCCTAAAAGTACCAATATCGCGCTCAAGGACAAAGTTAATTTCTAAAAGTTTTTTTTGATTTGTTTGAAGAATATTCCATGTCCCATAAGACTAGTTACACTCATTTATGGATTAAGGACCTTATTTTCATCCCCTAATCATGGTCAGGGCTAGATGACCCATCCCGACTACACAAAAAATCCTAATGGAAACCCTTTCTCATTCATATGAAAAATATCCCCTTTAAAGGGATGATGTTGTAGTTAAAGGCCATGATCATACTTTATGGATTAAGGACCCTATTTTCATTACCTAATCATGGTCAAGGCCCCAACATAAATCCCTACTACACAAAAAATCCTAATGGAAACTTCATCCAACTCGTATGCAAAATATCCCCTTTAAATGTCTCATGTTTTATTTCATGGCTTTAATCATGGCCTATTAACCCAATAATACTTTTTCAAGGCCTAATTCCTTGGATTTATCCCCCAACCATGGTTAAATCCTTCATATCCATCTTTGATACACAAAATATTATAACAATACCCATATCTCACTCAAAGGTTCATGATTCCCTAGAGACAACATGTTATGTGGTTTAGGGAATTGATTATGTCCCTTAATCCCTAAAGGATTCATATATAAATGACCCAAGGGCCTTATTTTCCTCACTTGATCATGGCTAATTACTTAATGCACATGTCCCTAGTTCAAAATATTTCATAATGGTACACATATTCAACTTGGAGGCCAAATATTTCCTCTAAAGGGATTATGTTGAAGGTGATGTTCATGGATATCGAGCCTTACAAATCCATTTATGGAATAAGGCCCTTATTTTCCTCCCTTTGTTATGGTAAAGTCCTTGAGACCCATTCCTACTATGAAAAAACTCATTATTATACCCATATATTACTTATATGACAAAGATTCACTTTAAAGGAACTATGTTGCAGTTTGAGGCCTTGATCATGGCCTATTAGATCAAGAATATTAACTTAGGTCCTAATTCCCTCGAATTCTAACCCAACCATGGTCAAGGCTCTAGTACCCATCCCTAATGCATAAAAACTTCTAATGACATCCACATACCACTAATTATCATGCACATTATCAAGGCATTGAGACCCATCCCCATTATCCAAGGAATTATAGGAGAAACCATGTTCCACTTGGAGGATATGGTAATATTAATATTAAAATGGTAATATTAATACTAAAATTGCAGCCTAATATATATATATATATATATATATATATATATATATATATTTTAAATAAATATTGTTCATCGCAATTGCGACAACAACTCAACTTGCTGCGACAATTTTTCTATATAACCAAAAAAAAGTTGTCGTCGCACTTGCTACGACCACTAAACTTGCTGTGACAATTTTGCAATATGACCAACGAAAAGTTGTCATTGCAATTGCGAAGACAACTAAACTTGCTGCAACAATTTTGCTATATGACCAACGAAAAGTTGTCGTCGCAATTGCGAAGACAACTAAACTTGCTGCGACAATTTTGGAATAAGACCAACAAAAAGATGTCGTCGCCCTTGTGACAACAACTTAACTTGCTACAACAATTTTTTTATATGGCCTACGAAAAGTTTTCGTCGCAATTGTGACAAAAACTTAACTTGATGCGACAATTTAGCTACAGAAACAACCAAAGTTATCGTCGCAATTAAGACGAAAAGTTGGTTTCAAATTGTTTGCCTTTATTGTCATATTGGCGACGATATTTATTTTTTTGTCGCAATTGTCAGAAGTTCCCTAGGGTCGTCACTTTTGCGACGTTAGTTCAAGTTCATCGAAACTGCCACGTGCCACAAAACGACGTTTCAGAGACTCAAGATTCATCGCAATATCAACAACATAACGTCACAAGAGTGTCGAAATTGCTGTCGCAAAATGACCCAAATTTGCTAGTGGGATATTTTCCAATTTTTGACTCATGGAGGACATGAATATTTTGGATGATCAATCGAGTGAAGGATTAAGGTGATGGGATCTTGACAGAGTTGGTGATTTTTTTTTTAAATACGAGTGGAAAGATAGCACAAGGAAAATATGCTTTGGAAAAATTAATGCAAATTAGTATGTGATAACACCTTCCTTCAACTGTCCACTCAAATTTAGCATCTTTTTTCAATAATTTAAGGAGCGGTTTCCTAATCTCAGCCAAGTTTGATATGAATTGTCTGACAAAGTTTATCTTTCCAAGAAAATACTGAAGGTCTTTCTTGGTTGGGGGTAAGGGAACATTCTTTATGGCTTCGACCCTTTCAGGATCCATTTTTACCTCATCTTTTGTTATAATGTGACCTAGCAACTTGCCTTTGTCAACACTCAAAATAGACTTAGCTGGATTCAAAGAGATGCCATACTTCTAGCACCTCTCAAACAACTGCCTAAGATAACTTATGTGATATGACCTTTCTTTTAAGTTATCTTGGTAGATTTCAATGATTTTTCCCATTAACTCATGGAAGGAAAAATCCATGGCTCTCTGAAAAGTGGAACCTTCATTTAGTAAGCCAAAAGGAATCTTTAGGTACTCAAAATTTCCCAAAGGTGTGGTGAAGGTAGTTTTGTTTTGATCTTCCTTATTCACCAACAATTGGTTATAATCGGAGAAGTCATCCAACATGGACATAATCTTATAACCAGTTACCCTTTGAAATAGGGTCTCCATGTTGGGAAGGGAGTAATTGTCCTTGATGTATGCTAGATTCGAATTTCTGAAATCAATGCATAATCGTATCCCCCCATTTTTCTTTCTAACAACACCTAAGTTGGAGCACCATGATGAATGTCTTTTTGGAGCAATTATGCCAGCATCCAACATCTTCCTAATCTTAGCTTGAACTAATGGTGCTAACTTAGGATTTATTCGTCTAAGTTTTTGTCTGAAAGGTTTTGTATCATCCTTGAGGGGGATAGTATTTTGGAACACATCCTTTTTATATGATTTGAGCTCATAATATGTGAAATCAGACACATCCCTATACTCCTGGACTAAACTGATCAATTCCTTTCTTTCTTTTTCTGAAGTTCCCTTTCCAATTTTTATGAACCTTGGGACCTCCTCTGTCCCAATGTTAACTTCAATATAAATGTCATGTTTTATTACTTATTTTTTCCTTTTATACATATCATGCATGTCAAAAATATTTTCTAAGGTAGCTATTCCTCTGGGAACTGGATTTTTTATTGGATTATCTTCATCAACATATTATTTCCCCTCCTCTTTGTAACTGAGATAGAAACCTGATAATTCCTTGGCATTGTGGATGAACCTTAGAACTTGTTCATCATCTTTTAAAACTTGCCAATGATCGATATTGTCTGGGACAGATGGCCTAAATATTATCTCTAACTTTATTTTTCCTTTTATTATATCTGCTGAGGGATGGAGGGTAGAAGATGCTACAACTAGACTGTCAGCCAAGATGTTTTGATCTCTAGGGATAACAATGTGATTTATAGCATCAAACAACTCTATGGTATCCCAAGTAACATTTCTATATCTTCTTAACCTCTCACTTTTGCATGCATATTTATTTTTTACTTGGAGAATTACTAAGTTTGAATCACCCTTTACATTTAGAATCTTGATACCCATATCCTTAGCAATTTCCAAGCCAAGAAAAAGTGCCTCATACTCGGCCACATTATTTGTTGCATCAAACTCAAGTGTAAATGAAAAATTGAAAGTTTTCCTAGTTGGAGATTTAAAAAAAATCCTCGTCCCTTTGTCTGATCTTGAGTGGGCTCCATCAAAATTGATCTTCCAAGATTTATTACTTGCTTTTTCATCTTTTAATTTTTCTTCAGCTGATGCTAGGAAGTTAGAACATATGGAAAAGTTACCCATGTCAAACACTTATCATAAAAACTCATTGAAAGGCTATTTAGGATCTTCAATGTGATATTTTCATTTTGTTTCCCTAAAGAGTCTGAAATTACCAGTCGAGGGAGGAGGGTATGGAATAGTTGCAAAAGTTAAATCCATATTTAAGCAGCCCCCCATATGAGCTCCCCATTTTCTAGATAGAAGCATCCCCCATGCATTCGACACATATATAACAAGAACATCCATTTTGAATGCAATGTCAGGGCATAAATCTAGCTTGACTGGCAGATCTATGATTATTCCACGAGTCTCGATTTCTCTAGAGTCCATGGCACACACATTTTGATAATGCCTTGTGATTTTAAGGTCCGACCTTTGCATAATTCCCTTAGTGGTGATATTTGATGAAGCACCTGAATCATACATGAAGTTATGTAACCACTGATCATTTATTTCTAATGATACAAAGAAAGGAGGATTTTCTTCCTTGGTCCTATCTCTGCTAGTCAAAACCACTGGAGGATCTTCATGATGTTCCTTAACTTTTTCTTGATATTTTGGAAAAAAATTATTACTTGGAACATTTATTGCTTGCAAAATTTTCTCTTTTTGTGAAGGTATTTTCAAGAGATCTGACACTGGAACCAAGACCATTGCATTTGAAATCCAACTACCTAAATCAATAGTTAGATTAGTAATTGGAGTGTTTGTAGGAGTAGTTACCTTAGGAAAGTTAGCTTGATATTTGTTTGTTCCTTCTTTTCCCTTCCTCTGGTACACTATCCCTTTGTGCCTTGCCATTTCCAAAATCTGCTCATTTGAGGGCGTATGACCATATAATTTAGTGACATTGTCATATTCTTCAATCACTTCATTAGCTTGCTCACTTCTTTCTTGCATTTTTACCCAATAGTCCATAGATAAAGGGTGAGCTTCACCAAAGTTGTTGATATGATTGGAGTTTCTATATTGCCCCACAAAGTTGTTTGTTGAAGAAAATCCATGTTCATTTATCTGGAAAAAAACTGGGCAGGTAGATTCTTAGTGAAAATCTTTACATTCTCTAAAAAAAGGTGGTATTTCTTATTTTACCACATTATTTGATTCTAGCTGATTAGGAGGCCTTTGTTCCTGAGGAGGACCTTTCTTTTTCCACCTGTCATTATTTTTTCTGGGTTGGAATCTATTATTTTGATACCTTTCTATATCTATCAACATATTTTATAGAGCACTAAGCCGAGTAACATGGGTTGCTTCCATTCTTTTGACCATCTTAGTAACAACCTTTAAGGGGTCAAAATTAGGGTCTTTATTGTTAGGAGCTGCAACCTTGTCCTTCAGCTATGTCTTCCTAGAAGAACTACCCCAAATGAAAATTGGAAGGTTGGACTTCCCTTAATCTTTCATGTTTTTATCAATCTTAACTGCTATATCCCAAGTTGCCTTGAGGTTGGGGGTATCCTTATCTCTAATTTGGTATCTCATTTCCCCACCAAAATCCTCAACATAGTAGATCAAAATAACATCATTTGGAGGCTTGATATCTGTATGCACACTAGAGACAAGTTCATTGAATTTCTTTTTAAACTCATCCATTGTCTCATTTTCCTTCTTTTTTATTGTGTTGAGGGCTTCCAACATGTGACAATGATCTTTATTTTGCCCCCATTTTTCTGTGGAGGCATATACCAAATATGTAAGCATCTTGAATGAGTTGTTGGGCATGTCCTCGTACCAATTTGAGGCATCATCTTCTAAGGAGAGGACAAAAAGTTTCATTTTTACATCTTCATGGTCATTTGCTACACACCACTTATTAATACATCTCATAAATGACTTAATATGCATTTTGGCAAAAATAACATTATTTCCCTGAAAACTAGGTAACTTTTCTATTGCTTTTTCTGGAATAACATGTGGATAGTTATTTATTGCATTGAAGTCACACCGGTCATAGATAGCCATTTATGAAAAATTATTATTAACAAACAAAAAATAGATATCAGAAATGGATTCAGAACCTAACTGACTAAGGATTCTATGAGAAGAGGCTTTGGCTAACCTCCTTCTATAAACATGTTTAGGTTCAGGAACAAAGTCAACTAAGCCTTATGAATTCCTTCTTTTAGAATACTTAGTAAAATTAGAAATTAGTGGAGTCTCCAGATGATTGGGTCTAGATCTGATAGTCTACAAGCATAAAAAAACTAAGTAAAACAAAAATGAAATCGAAGTCGTGTTCTAGGAATAGAAATATTTATCCCCAACAATGACGCCAAAAATGTTGTCTCCTTGTACACACCTGGGCTATCATGGAAGAAATCTCCAATCCACTTGGTGTGTCCTTGGGGGCAAGTTTTGAGTCAAGGTGTTGTCACCTGATCCTCAACTCCTCCCTCTAGGAAAAATCCTAGCGAAGCCAAGGGGGGTAGTCCCTATGAAAAACATTCTAAGGCTTTTACTCTACAAAATTGAAAAGAAAATTTATTCTAGGAGTTTATTTGGAAACACAAGATTAAATATAGCAGCATAAATTACTCAAAGGATACAACCTATGAAAATCTCATTAACATTAATCATTCACCACATAACTTTAAATAAATTGAATTAAAAATAATCTAACAAAATAATAGAAGGTATATCAGTGCCAGATAAATGTAAATGTGATGTGATGAAAATATCGCGTTAATTTTATCTTGAGAATTTTATTTAAGGGATTTGGGATATTAACAAGTCTTTGAATTCATGAAGTGGGGGTCCCCACTCTTTGTGTGAAAAAGTGAATTTGGCCTCCTTGCTTGTTATTCAACAATCTTATAGACTTACTAACCGGGTGTGTCGTAGGTCCAATGGGGAGAGAACCTCGATCTCAAAGTTCCCCCCTAACTTAACACACTCCACCCAGGGTAGAGGTCTTAAATGAATAGCACAACAAAAAGATTTCCCTAGTTAAACTAACATGTGTTGCTCAAATCTATTTATGGGTCATCAAATCCACTTGAGCGTAGAAGTGAGATTGCATAAATCGTTGAGCAACTTGGGTTTATTCCAATATTTGCAAAAAAGGAAACTAGAAACTAGTATTATATGAAAGAAAATCTAAAACTTTGTGATTGATTTTATGACTTCAATTTAGTGAGATGAATTGATTTTATCCTTTTTATGCAAAATTAAAGCTAAATAATTATGCAAATAACACGAGAAACAACCCCGAAGAAAAAAAGGGAAAAACACTTGTCTCCCCCCAAGGGCAGGGGAAACGACGAAAAACGAGCTTTGTGGCTCGCAAAATTTATTAAAGCCTCTACACTACTTTATTTTCTTTTTGGATTTATATCCTTATAGATACGGATCGCTAATCTAACTAAATACAACAAAAGAAAACACTTTCTTGAGCCTTGGGTCTTCAAGGGATTGACTCGGGTGAGGGGTCTTCCACTTGGATTCCAAAGATCGATATTGCACCTTGAATGACCTGTTAGGACAGAAAACAAAGTGTGTTATTATTGGAAGCTAGTAAATGAAATCATAAATGAAAGAATAGTGATTTTCGACAATCGATTTTTTAAAGGACAACTTATTCCAAACAAAGGAGAAAAAAGTCTAGTTTTTTGGAGGGTTTAGGAGGTTATTTATTGCTTGGCTGCCCCAACTGAACCAATGTGAAATGAACTCATACTTGTCTGTCCTTAAACCTGTGAAAACATCTAAGAAGAAGACTCCAAAGGCTTCCAAAAAGGGGTTAGGACAGCAAAGAAAAGTTTTCCAAAACTTTGCAAAAATGAACTAGGAAACTAGAGAGTATGAGCTAACCAAATATACAATTTATTGCAGAAATTTTATGACTGTTAGGACAGAAATATAAAGCACTTTGACTTGCCAAATAATGATATGAAGAAAATAAATAGAATATTGCAATTTTAGCCTTGAGAGATAGGAAACAAAACTTGCTAAAATGCTTGGAAAACCTTTCTAAATCTACCCTTTTGAGATGTAAAACTTTAAGAAACTAGTAGATCTATATTAATATCCATGCAAAGCAAATGATAGACCTTAATAACATAAATATTCTTTGCATGCAAGTAACCGGAAATATATTTTTTGGAGAAATTTAGAGAGGAGAAAGAGAAACTTGTTGCTTGGAAAATTTGGGCAAATGGAGTCCTCTTTTTGGTGGAACAAAGAGGGATGATGTCTTCTTGTAAAATATTGAAGATGAGGGTGATTTGTGTTTTCTCAACCTCCTCTCCAAGTGAAGAAACATGCAAACTTAGAAACCCTATCAAGAAATATAGTTAAACAAGTTGGTGTTACCTACAAAAGAAAACTTGAAAGCATGAAAATTAGTTGAAATAAACATGCAATTCAAATAGATCTAAAGAAAGTAAACAATAATATTATCAAATAACTAAAATTGCAAACCTTATCCTACATGGAGATAGCTCCTCTTCATAAGCCAAGTTAACCAATTAATCACGCAAAAATACAAGAACAAATATACCTCATGAGCATCAATTTGACATTCCACATCCACACATTAGCATGCTACACCATATGAGACCTCCAAATCCTTTTATTCCATTAACAAATGAGAGATTACAATCATGTATATCAAGGTCTCCCAAGCTCCAACTGACAAAATGGAGGAGGGTCTCCTTGTATTTATTATCATTTGGGTGACAATCCCAAGAGAGGATGTGCATTTCATGAGGGAGTGGCGCAAGGAGTGAAGGGGAGTGGAACATAGAGTGAAGGGGAGATGGAGTGTAACTTAGAGTGAGTGGGAGTGAACTCGGGTGTGAGGACAAGTGTAAAACCTAGGAATGTGTGCCCTCCCTTCTTATTGTGCCACATATGCAAGTGGGGTTGAGTCCCTACTTTGTGATCTCCTCCATACCATGTCACTTAAATGAAGTCGCCTTTGTCTCCAGTAAACACGCCGAAGATCAGAGTTGACTTGGAACCAAGAAAAAATATGTTTCCAACATGTTCCATAGTTTTCCTAAAAGATAGGAAATTAATTAAATGACCCTTTTTCCGTATTTTCCAAGATAAATTCATTTTTAGTGATAAAAATCAGTTTTTTGCCTCGACGGAAGGGGAATAGGGGTTTAAATGGTACTCTGGATTGAAAACCAAACATAAATATGGCATCTGACAATGACTAATGCCATATGTTTTACAATTGATTGACTTACAATTAAAAATGTATGTTTTGAAGGAAATTTATTATTTCACTAAAACAATAAAAAAACCTATCAGACCTAGCCGCAATTTCCATATGACTCAATAGACATGAACTAGCATGAAAAAATATACATTTAGACACTAGAAATTTGTTATACCATGCCAAGGCCTAACCACTAGCACATACTCCATCTTTGGATTCAGTCTCCGAGTGAAAAAACTTAGAAATTATTAATCGCCCACTAAGACAAGCAAAAGATAATCAACAAGTGAAAAAAAAAATCTAGAGTACATTATCGTACTTAGGTATTAGGTGGCCAATAGTACTTTACAATATTTCATTCTCAAGTCATTTATTACAATTCCCCCGGAGGGATGGAAATGCAAAAAAAGTGGTCTTTTGAGAGACATGCTAAACCTGTGAACTCTATCTTCTAAGCATCTATCTGCTCAGTCCTTGGTGGCTAATATTCAAATTAAGCTAGTGAAACTTGGTGGATAACAACCCCCAAACCAGGGGTG
>ML793375.1:23534-73175 GCA_009831015.1 Picea engelmannii | reverse complement strand
CCCCAAATTTAT
This sequence comes from Picea engelmannii, assembly GCA_009831015.1. NCBI lineage: Eukaryota > Viridiplantae > Streptophyta > Pinopsida > Pinales > Pinaceae > Picea > Picea engelmannii. The sequence goes on along the minus strand of ML793375.1, from coordinate 73,163 downwards.
ATGTATAATAAATGGGCGAATCCCCATGATACATCAAAAAAATTGAAGGCTATTTATCGATAATATAAAATGTATATATAATTTTTTGGTGAATCTTTTAGTCAATTATATAATCTTGTAAAATATTGGTGAATATTTCACTGAATTATAAAATATTGTAAAATATTGGCGAATATTTCACTAAATTATAAAACCTTGTAAAGTCTTAGAGGATCCTCCAACGACCCCACCTAAATCCTCATTTTCTCACCTGATTGTTGTGCAAACCCTCTTTCAAAATATGTAAAAAAACTACAGAAATTTCCAGTGAAAAAATGAGAGTGCCCTCACTATCCCCTAAGCAACATTTCACTTCTTCTAGTTCCTTGGGCTTCTTGTTGACCATTTGATGCTAGAAAAGGGTCAGTGACCTCCCAAAAGGAGCTATCATTGACTATCCTGAAGGTTGGGTCATTGTCCACTGTGTACCATTATGGTTTTCCAAGTTATATTGGTGCATGCCAAAGTTGAATAAATATTACAGTATTTCAAAATTAATGCTACAATTTGATGCCAAATATGTCATAACCCAACAATGTTATTGCTTAGAATAAAGTATAGACACTATTCATATTTACCTTTTTACAATATTCTGAGTTTGTCAGAAGAACGAAAAAAACTTCAGTATTCTTTGTATTTCAAAAATTTATATAGAGAATATGTTTTGCTTCATGGAAACCTCTTCATAGTAATTAATTATCTCAAGTCAAAAGAATTATCAAAGGATAATTCTTTCTTAAAGAAAGTCCTCCTGGAATTTGGTTGCCAAAGCTTGAGCTATTACCAACTATTGTAGATTGCATATTGTTATCTGATTTGAATCCAAGATGAAGATTGCTCTTCATACCCGGTCATGGCTTTTGTTTCTTTGAAAACTAATAAAATTGTGGTGTCATCTCACAACCCTATATGGAGTCTCTCAATTGCTTCTTACCATCACATCACAAAGAAAATTGGACATCAATGTAAAAGAGCCATAAACTCTCTATAGCAAGAGAATTGGTAGCCCCATTTGCCCATATGCAGGCAAAACTAAAGCACAAGAAATGTATGATTGTACTTGCTAAGACTAAAATTGGTTAAGCAATGAAGCCACTATAGGAAAGTAATAATGCGAAAGGATCTATAAAAAAAGGTAAACCTTGGACTTTGGAAAATTAATTGCATGAAGCATTAATCTCTTACATCTAATGTGTTTAGAGTACATGGAAAAATATCTCTTTCATAATGAGATCATTCTATTTTTTGAAGTCTAGTACACCAAATGCCACATCCATACTTTAGATTCGATGGTACAACATTGTAGAAAAATTTCATCTTAGACCAAACATATTCAAACTAAAGATGAGAACATTGGCTCACCATAAGATTTAACATATATATAGTGTAACCCTTTTTGATTCAAATTTGAGAAGGGAGGGCCATATTTAATGTTGTCTTATAACAAAAAATACATCTAAAAAAATACAAGATGTTGTAACATCCACTATGTCACCTAGAGAATTCCTCCAAACTTTTCATTTTGGTCGGTTTAGGGTGTGTGACACTAACTTGCTTCAAACCTGATGATGATATCAACCTAGGATTACTTATAACCAAACTATTCCTAACACATTATACATGACCCAACCCAATTCCCAAATTAAGTTAGCAGATTTTACAACAAAACCAACATTATGAGGAAACATCCAACCATTTTGTTTAAAATATCTTAGTAACTTCAACACAACCATTTAATGAACATCAAAACTAACATATAGTTTTTTCCATAAAGAAACAACAACACACTTGTTAGGGAAACAATTAATATAATTTTGTTAACTTTGTTCAGAAGAATGTTTACAACGAGCTACATAGGTAAGGTTCAATCAACCACTACAACCTTAACATATATGCAAATGACCCAATATCACCATCCTTTCTTCAATACAAGTAAACCCACAAACCCTTACCACAACTCGCAAGTCTACCTTGTGTAGTACCCTATTCTTCAACACTTATAAAACATCTATCCAAGTCATCATACCAAACTCACACTTTCCTTCCTTAAAAAAAAAAAACTATGCCTTGGATTTTACTAAGTTTATCCCTATGTCTTAGTCTTGTCCAAGTTGTTATGTTTGTCTAGTATTGAATGCTTTCCACCCAACTCATAATTTCCTTTTATAGGAGTGATGGCTTAACTCTTTCCCCCAATCTGGGGTGACTTGCCTCACCCTCCAATTTTAAGTGGACCCGTAATCCTACACTCATCCATCATCAATTAGGTAGTTGCATCCACCTCCTCAAAATATTCCATGGTCTTGGAAGGGATTCCCCAAAACCATGCAAGTGTGCAATATTTCATGGGAACTCGACCTCTTTAGGACACATCCTTAATGGATTTTCCATGAAGCATGAAACTCTAAGTGCCCAATTCACTCCAAGTAACACTAAACAACCTTAAAACATGTAGTTCCAAACTTCCTTAAACCATGCACTCCCCAAAGCATGCCTTAAAATATTGTTGGGTTGACTAACTTCCTTAAACCATGCACTCCCCAAACCATGCCACCATCATTAGAAAAAATTGGCCTCACTTTCATTGAGAACCTCTCGATCATTGAGTATCATCCCAACCACTAGAGCATCAAAATTCATCCTCAAAGAACAAGGTTACCTCCTACGCTGCACTTATAGATCACTTACCACGCTTTTCAAATTAGAGTTCAATAAAGCATCACACGGTTTCATTTCCACATTTCAGAGTTTCCATCATCTCCTTAACAAGTAAGTAGCATTTGTCACTCTTCCCATGCATCATTCTTCTTAGAAAATTCAATGAAAATACCTCTCCTAGGGTTTCGATGTGCTTTTGATATCCATGTGATTATTCTTCTATTCAGTGGTAAAACACCTAAGTTTATTGCTCAATCAACTTCACCTACACCTTACATTCCTCTCCTAAACATATTCCACACATATTCACTTCATTCCCTCCATTTTCCTTACAAACCCTAGCCTACACTGCGCTTCTGGCATTTTCCTAGGTTAGGACTGTGTTTCACTCATTTTTACACCTTCCTTTTGCTATTCTTAAGAATTTTCACTTACCTACACTCCCTAACAACTACCCCTACTCTCTGTAATTTTCCCATCAATTTTCCTATTCCTATTACCCCCCATTCTCTTCCTCGAAATTAACAATCCTTTTTCCCCTGTTTTCGTAGACATGCCACATCTTTTCCCTTTCCCATTGAAAGATAGGGTTACGTCATGGAAACTGGAAGAAGTGATACTCAGAAGAAAAGGTATAATAAAGGTGGACAAGTGTTTAGGTATGAGCCAACACAGGTGAGAGAAATAATAGCCTCACCTTTCATTAAGAAATCATTTGAAGATGTTGGTTTCCTAGGGTTTTGTGAAAGAATTAAATAGGTGGGCTACCATGCTAAAATGACCAGTCTCTTTACCACCAATTTCAAGAAGGATAAGACCAAAATTGCAGGGATATACTTCACTATTTCAACAGATTCCATTTCCATAGCTTCAGGTATTCCCAATCATGTATAAATATGGTTTAAAGGGATGGATTTGGACATTGAAAACTACAATATATTTCTAAAACCACACTATAAAAACAATCCTAATCATATCTTTCCCTCCAGACAATTTCTAGATAGATATTCCATACTTATGAAGATGATAATGAAATACTTCAATTGTGAAGGGACATTTTCAAGAATGCACCAGTATCACATAAGACTATTGATGCATTTCACTACCATCAAGCCACTCAACTTGCCTCATTACTTATTCAGGAGCCTGGTCAAAATGATAGAAAAGTTTAATAGAAAAGGGAAATATCTTCAAACAAATTTGTTTCATAATGGTTTGGTAAAGGTCATGATCCTCCAAAATCTTTCAGAAATCAACATACCTTGGGAAACATTCATCCAACCAGTTTCTTTTCTGCCTGCTACTAGTCAACCTAGTAGTCAAAGAACTCCATCAACACCACCAAGGCCACAAGAGTTTGGCTCATCCATAAAGATGTCAATTAGAAAGGCACCTATGACAGAGTTTGCATAGACTTACAAGAAGGGGAAAATATTGGTTTTTTCCCTTGAAAGAACTAAAAGGATGTCTATGCCCAGAATTTTGACTAGGGCGCAAACTAGATCACTGCCTAAGGACACTACATTTGAGTAGGTTCAAGGAGCATTAGAGCAGTCACCTAGGCACACAACTGACTCACCATTGCATAAATTTGAAGAGGAGATGCCTGACGAGCATGAGATGTTTTACCATGGAGACAAATCAAATACAAAAATCATTAAGGAGTAGAAAGCACAAATGCAAGAGCTAAAGGATAATCTTGCAAAGGCAAATCACATGGTAGAATTACTAAAACAAGAGAACATACTTTTGAATCTTAATGTTATGCATCAAAGTACTTCACTGGGTCATCCATATTCAAACAAATCAAAGGACAAAGGTAAAACATTGATTGGTTTGGAAAAATAGGTGGAAGACAAGGAGACGATACAGAAAAACTTTGTTCACTCTATAGGTGTTGAGATTGAGGAAAATAAGGAGTATTAGATTGGGATATTAAACCAATACTTGGAGAATATTTTGAAAAGGGCCAACAGAGACACTAAGATGTAGAGAAGCATGGCAAGACACTATTTCACCAGGAACCTGATTTGCAAAATTAGGCTCAAAAACATGAAAAAGAGGCTAACGAAATCCCTAAAGAAGCTAAAGAGGAGAGATATCCTTGATATCTTGGATTATGCATCACTTATTATGTAAACCCATCACACAAGGAGTCATAGAAACAAATTTCAAGGAATTTTGACAATTTTGGAAAATTTTTGAAGTTTTTGGTATTTTGACAGTTTTGATGTACAGAAGCGCAGCGTGGCCACGCTGCACTTTCTCTCAGAGGATTTAAATGATGGAAAATTTACATTATTTTATAGTTGGCCATGATGTGCTTTCTCTCAGAGGATTTAAATGATGGAAATTTTACATTATTGCATAGTTATTGACCTATACTTCACATATATATACTTTTTTGGTCATTTCAAATCACAGTGTTGAAGAAAAATCCAAAAAACATGATAAAAAACATGTCTCTGCCACTTTTTCAATACCTTTGCTGCGCTTTTAGGAGTAACTGTGGGAAAATGAAATTTTCTCCCTCATGGAATGTCCATTTGGTTTTCATGAGGTTTCTAATGACAATTAGACATCCTAATATTTTCAATGCATCTTTCAGAAGTGCATTTAGAGCATGGGAAGGCCTTCAAAAGTCCCTCACAAGATGGGCAATGCGCTTTTGCAAATTGGTGTAGCGTTTATGGGAAATGTGACTGTTTTTTAATTTTCTTGGTCAAAGTTGATTCCCACTAATGTAATTCGAACTATAGTGAATGTATATGGTGCAATTAAGTTTCATGGGGTTGAATTATCTTTTTCCATGTGGATTTGGTGATATTTAATGATTGTCAAAGTCAAATTGAGTTAGTTGAGCTAAAATGGGAAGTCTGTTTTGAGCTTTAATGGGGAAATTTTTTTTGTATCTATATGTAGACCCAAGAGAGTCAAGAAAGGGTTGGATACTGGGTAATCATGGCGTGGAGCTAATGTATGTCATTTGACAGAAACAATACAGTTGATGCATTTACAAGATTCTTGTGGCATTTATATTGGTGAAGTACATATGCTTATGTTTAATGTTTTTATCATTCTCTATGATCATTTTATGTTTTTCCCATTCTAATCATTAGAAGAAAGTCAAAAGAACATAATTTATTTCATATACTCTGTCTCTTGTTTTGTAATGATCTATATGTTTTTCATCTGAAGCTGAGTGAAGGAATTCTTAGTTGCTCTTATTCTTAGTGGACTTTCCCCTCTTTTCCCTCTTATCCATTTCATTTAATCTAAATAGATCTAACAGAGGTGCCTATCTTTCCCTGTAATTTTTTCCTGTAGAATCTGCCTTGATTTTACACAGACTCTTTGACCCCATTGCCCAATGACCCATTTTGTTTGTTCCAACCAAACAATTAAAAAAAAAAAAACCTTGACCTATCATAACTAGCCTAACATTCTAAACTCAAACAAATCTAAATCCCATAGAGAGATCCCTCTTTGAAGATGGCAGGGCTAGATCCCAACTTCCAAAGCGGTTTGTGGTTACCTCGGTTTCCCTTGATACAACCCAAGGAAATTACCGAGTGCTAACATAACTAACTAAAGTAAAAATTCTTATCCCAATATCTCACTAAGTCATTCATATAAAACCTAAATCAATGACATGATGCATTCATAATCATTGATAAATCTGCAAGAGAATGTAAATTCAAACTCAAAACTTTCATGGGCTTACCTTGATGTGATTTTCATGTACTCTTGTGTAATAATGAAGCATTCTTATCCTTCATTCACTTCCACCTTCATAGTTTTGGTTGTTGGCCTAACATTGATGCTTTGAAAAGTAATACACCAATCAGTACCTTAAACATCAATTCATTGATGTAGCATACACTAATATTTCAACCAAGCAAACTTTAAAAGACAAAAAAGACAATGTGTGTTGTTATTCATGGTATGGAATGGAGGTTTGCAAGGTAAGTGGCAGTAAAGTATGGGTAATGGAGGTATTTATCCAATCAACAAAGGGTTTTGCATAGAATTCTTTATGGAATCTGAAATTCAACCACCATATTTATGAAAGTATAATTGCATTAGATGAATGTCGGTCTCATGCTAATAGGTCTCCTATGATGTATGCATAGGAACCTAGTGCATAGACCATTTTTCTCTTCGCTTAGCTAAGTAGAGCTCATTTCCCTTTCTAAATAATCAATAAGTCTTTTCAAAGAAAATACAAAATAAACATAGTAGATCCTAAAAGGTGAATATGCTCAAGTCATGCCAAAAAATGAAAGGAAATAAAAAAATATTTCCTTGACCATCAAACATATTAAAAATTGACTGCCCACAAAATAACTAAAGGCATATATTAAGCCTAAGACCATATGTTTCTCAAATAAATGTCATGAAAAAAAGATGAAAAACAATTTTTTAGTCAACAAAGGTCTTTAACTTTAACCCAAACCCTTGACTCAATGGAAATCAGATGAAGCCAATCATTCCATAACAAAAGGTTCAATCAAACATCAAATGATAACTATAAGCATTCAAGGGCCTAACACATTTTTAACCAAAATAAACACAAAATTCCAAACTTGACAAAATGCTCCAAAATGCAACAAACAAACAAACCATTAAAATTTATCAACATATTAGAGAAAGACATCAAAGAAATTTAATCTACTTGAATGAGCCCATTATTGCTTAGTGAAATTCTTGTTAAATCAGGTATCTACCCTTTAATACTAGGACACTATATATGTGAAGAGATAGGTTCCATATTCATCAAATTCCAACTCCATTTCCTGTCACATACAAGAAAGAGACAATGTAATAGTTAAATATCGAAACATCAATCTTAAAATAACTTGCATCAAGAAAATGTGGCTCCAAAGTTACAATGAAAAACACAAAATATAAATTATAGAATCTATTTTTACCTAAAATGCATCCTCAAATTGACATATAGTAATCTTGCTATGATAAAGAATTTCCGACCTACTCCAAAAATAAAGGAAGAACGTATCACAAGAATCACATCATCTGTGCTATTCCATTCACTATTTCTTGCACTACCAATGGAACACATATATTGAAATAAGTGTCCCCTAGGCCCTCATATATATTGGATTAGATCAAATCTTACAGTATATCAATTTCCTAGTTCTCATCTTGGTGCACATTTTCTTCTTTATGAACAAGACCCTCTCTAGATGGACTATCATTATGAGCCTCCAAATAATTATATTCTGTATCAAGTTCATTAGAGAAAGTTGTTATATTGTTTTCTCCCCTTCTATCACAATCAAATCACCAAAGAGCTAGTGCTCTTTCATATGGAAAAGTGGTAATGTCATACTTTGTTACATATAATCTTAAACATATATCCATATGTTTATCAAGCGTGTTCCTCATCTTTGAATTCAAAAATGATAGTGCACTAAAAATTCTCTCATCCTCCATTGATCCCAAAATCATGGTTTGACACAAATCTGCTAATTTGAAATATTCAGATATGTTTTCCTGTAAGTATTACATAGAACCTAAAATATTCCATAATCTTGTTATTGCACCATATTCTAGAGGATTCTCCAAAGCGAGAAATTGATTCCACATTATTTCAGCGAAGCGTGTGGCTTGTTGAAACAATTTTGATTGATCCAAAATACCTTCAACATGTTCTCCATGTATCTCAAACTTCTTTCAAAAGTGGTCCACTAAAGTATTTAATTTTTCCACAAAGTCACGTTTTAAAGTAGGTTGACATTTTATATTGTTCCAATATTCAAGGTACACCATAGACATGGCCTCCAACAATTCATCTTGAGGGAATCATTCTCTTATATCCAATGAAAGTGATTTTGCAATTTCTATCAAGTTGTGTCTCACTGAAATGACAACATTGTCGAATAGGCCTCTTGACACAGGGCACTCTTTGGTGGTTCATCCTATCTTATCAATATAATGAAAAGGAACCATATACCCATGCACTTTCATACATAGTATACCTTTTTCATCAAACTTCAAATAATTTTCATTATTTTTTTATATCAATGATCGTAGTCCAATTGTAAATCATGGACCTGCGAAAGACTCTGGCATTGTATACAAATTATCCAATGAAAGGCATGCAAATTTTCTTACATTTATGTATTCTGTAATATACATTGTGCAACTTTGAGACATTTTCATGAGGACATTCATTTCATCTAGCATAGGAAGAATTCCAACCAATGTTAATAATGTATCTATGTCAGTTAGTCGAAAGAGAAGATCTTGAGCATTATCTACACTGAAGAGATGTTCATACATCACCCCTACCAAGGACTGGTACTCACTAAATAATATTTGAGATGGTCCATTCAATGAGATCCATCTTGTATCAATATATTTTAATAGCTTGTTTCCATTTGTAACACCGTCGACAATTTTTTTAAACTCTGAAAATCGTTTGGGACTACAAGAAAAATATGCATAAGCCTCTCGTACAAGATCTTTAACTTTTGAAACCGATGGAAACTTGCTTAATATTTTAAATGCAAGATTCATCCTATGAGCCATACAATGAATACTCAACATATACGGTGAAGTTGATAGTTGTATTCTAACACAAAGGCCATTCCTTTGTCCTTGCATTACTGATGCTCCATCCGCTCCAACACATACCATTTTTTTGCGATCATTAAAGGATCCATACAACCACTTTCCTTCAAACTATTATTAACAAGTTCATAAATATTTTCAGCTATAGAATTCTCCTTCATTTTATGAACCCCAAGTAGATAGGAATGCCTAATATGGTCATTAACCATATAAATCCATGAAGTATTATCAATAGTTTTAACCTCATCCAAAGACTATGAAAAAAACCTAGCACTTGCAATATTCTCTTTCATATCATCCTTTTCTACTTGAGCTAGATATTTTTCCCATTCCCAACCACTCGTTAAACACCAATGAGAAGATGGAAAGTTTGGAATTTGAGGAAAACATAGATATTTCATGTAATCTGCATAATTTGTCATAGGACGCCCTTTAGATAAGATGTGAAATACAATGCTTAATTGAATTGTCTTGGATAATAAATTTCTTTCCATCGTCTTTTCAAATAGAGATGTGATGCTTCCTCCACCTGCCTCCAGTTTTTGATTACTTATTAAATATTCATTATATTCATCACCATATTTGACATGTCGACATTCCTTGAGAAGATTTCCATCTGACAATAGATTCTCCTTGCCATCTACAATTTTATTTTCATACACCTTTCCTACATGCTTCTCAATTGTATCTAACTTCATCTGAAATGTCGTTGGCATGCCAAGTTTCCAACTACATATATTGCATCTAACTTTCAGTTTCTCTTTCTCATTTTTTGGAGGCAATGGTTCAATAAATGGAAATTTTGAGATCCAATCTGATTGGAAGCCTCTCCCTATGTCCCATTGGCCTTTTTGTCTTTTCCATGAATTGGTTTTGTTATTTCCAATGAAATATTTTCGACATTTGTACTGCCAATTTCTGGTGAAAATGCATTTATCTCACTTTGATCACCATAGGAACATATTTCCTTATCTATTATTTGGATATTAGATGCATTCTCACAAAAGTTGACATCTCTTTCAGTGATAGGTTGCTCAAAACAACTCGAAGAATGAAGAGAATGCGGATCCTTGGATTGAGGTCTTTGAAAGTATGATGATAGATCATTTTGTCTTGATCTTTTCTTCCCATGATCGATGTTTTACATCTCAATAAATATTCCACAACTGAAATTTCAAATTGATCTAGAAGCCAAAAGTCAAACCCGCAAGAGAAATAATATTAAATTAGTAAAATTCCTAGAAACTATAGAATATTTGTATGTATTTATATTTATTGTCTTTTTTTATAAAATCAAATTCTCTAACTTATCCTTTAATGTACATAGTTTCTATGATTCAACATCTACCAATTAACAACATTAATTATCTCATGCTAATCTTCATCTTGTAACAATTTTATATTTTTAGGATAGTTGTCTTATACTATCTATTGACTACAACCTTATAATGCTTCTATATACATTACTGATTGCAATTTCCCTTTCAACAACCATAGAGATGATTTTTTTTCAATTGGTACTCTTATGGAGAATTTGCAGAGGCAAATGAACAAAGAAATGTCCATTCAAAGTGTCGATGAATTGTGGAACATGATCATGCAAAGATCTTGAAGATTGATGTGGTATGTTTTGATTATTAGCTCTGATTTTAATGACCTACAATGATGGCTTGGGACCCACATTTATTTATTTCAAGTGAGACAATGATGAACGGGGGCCTAATCCGAAGGGAAATAATCACCTTGAGAATTGTTTCCGTTTATGAACAATGTTATGCATGTCATAATGGTCAAAATCAATGGTTTCTATGGTTATGTTAGTGTCAGTCAGTTATGACTATCACCAGTGATCAAATATGCTCTTATAAGGTTTTTTTTAGGGTCTCAAGTCAAATTTTTATCATTTCATTAGGTTTTCAAAATAAAAATTTGGTCACTCGCTAGTGTGTCTAGGTCTATTACTGCTCCTTTCAAAAAATTACATGTTCTGGTCATTGCCATTACTCAATGGGATGTGTCATCATTGAAAGGTCATCATCATTATCTCAATCATACAATCATGGTCCACATTCAGCCACAGGGATACCAATCAGTGGGGAAAAGTGATTTAAGATCCTAGACTTGGATGTGCAAAACTACAAACCCTTCATCAAAGGTCACTACAAAGACATCATTAAGAAAAAAAAAAATTCCTTTTGGAAAACTCCTTGAGAAGTTTGCTCCATTGATGAGGGTCATTATGAAGTATTTTACATGTGAGGGAATATTTTCAACATTGTACAAGTATCATGTCATATTGCTCATTCATTTCACAGGGTTAAAACCACTTAACCTATCCTACTACCTCTACAAGGGCTTGGCTAAAATGGCAGAGAAGGTGCAACATAGACAAAATGATCATCAAGCCAACCTTTTTCACCATGCCCTCATCAAAATCATTGTATTTCATTATCTTGCAAAAATGAACATCACTTGGGAGACATGCATTCAGTCAAGTTTATTTTTGTCTTCTTCTAGTTAGCCTACTAGCCAAAGTACACCATCAACACCATCCAAGCTCATCTTTCATTTGAGGTGTGAGGCTAGATAGAATCAATATACCATGGTTGAGGTGTCTGTGTGGTAAAGGATAAATTATCATGCAATTGAGGGATAATAAGGACATAATATGCATCTGAATGGCATGATCAACTGATCTCATGCAATATGGAACATGCCAGAACAGCTAATTGGGTGGCTCTAGGACTATTACCCATGAAGGGGCAAGAAAATGAATTTGGTACCTCCTAGACTTAAAAAAAATTAACAGTCTCAAGACAATAAATCTATAAATAACAATTTAAATCCCACATGGTAAAGCATGTTAATTTGAACAGTGCAACATTCAATGAAAGATTCAAGCTAGGGACTCAAACTATCATCTTCCAACTTTATACAATTGATATAATCTTGCTTTCCCCAAGCGTAAATGATATGACTGAAAAAATATCAACCCTTGACATTTTCATCTATAATTTAGCAACGTTTGAAGAGAGAAAAGGAAAATTTAAACCATTATATCAGAATTAACATAATACTCATAATCTCTTACACCAATGAAACCCTTGAAAAAGGAAACACTTTACAATTGTCTTGAAAGCAGTTTCATGTCAATTTAACTTGGGACAAATCAATATAGAAAAAAGAGTTCAATTTGAAAGATATTTGGATGTAGGGAAAACATTCCTGTAACAGAAAAATCCCCTCAACTTTCAATATCAAAGAGCCCTAGGACTCAATTTAAAGAACCCTCACATTCATCCAGTCATTCAGATGATTCAGATGAGAATCCTTTGGAGGAATCACCTCTTAAAATTAAAAAGAAAACCCCAATAGAACATCCTATCCCTAGGGGTACTAGATCCAAATCCAAGGTAGATTAGGGATAAGGTAAATGTTTTTTCTCAATGGTTTATTGGACTCAAGTTCACTTGTGGAGACAACTCTCTATAAAATCAAAGATTTATTTTTGGCAAATAATGGTGAAAAATATTGACTTGGTGATTGCATTCAATTTTATTATAATAATATACATTTTTTATAATATAGTTGTTGTAACTTATTTCTAATATCTATGTATAATTTCTTTTTTTGATAGTTCCCAATATTGCAATGATGCATGCCAATCTCAGGCCCTGTCATTCAATTACCACTAGCTGCAATATTCTATTTCCAAATATACAAAGAAGGGAGAATTCTCTCTACAAATATTCAAAATGTTCAAAATTTGTTGAAAATATCCTTATTTTAGATAGCTCCTATAAAATAAGAGTTTTGAGCACCAGGGAGATGATTTGAATACATGATAAACTAGTCACAATATACAAAGTAAGATTGTTAGCTAAAATCCTAAAATGACCATGGATTTTTAGGCAATGTAATGTAGAATCTTGTTTTAGTCTTGATGTCCCTTGACACCTTACAGGAAGAAGAAGCAGGCCTTAAGGTGGGACAAAAAATGGCAATGCATATTCAATTCGTTGAATTCAGTTATGAAAATGTCAAGGAAATATGTCATGATGGAGATGATGTTGCAAAAAATAGCCTAGTGGAGCTAGATGATTCAATGCATGATACACCACCCATAAAAACAAAGAAAATTTGTTAACTAAGGTACCCAAAAATGAATATGCATTTTTAGGCCCTAATTATTTGGTGTCAATGTCACCTAACACCTTACTAGAAAAAAACAATCCTTAATGTGGAACAATCAATGGCAACATATATATGTTTAAGGGAATCCAATTTTGAAAATGATAAATAAGTTCATAATGGAGATGATGTTGTACAAAATAGCCCATTGGAAAACTTGACATCAAAGAAAATATCAGAGGATGATCATTTGTATTCTATCTATGAGACTATTTCATGTAATGAAACTTTGTGGACTACATATTCTGAAGTAAATTTGAATGAAACCCAAGGCTCTTACATAGAGAAAAAGGATCAACTAGTTTTTCTAACATATAGGGAGTCACATGAATGATGAATCAAATATGCCAGATTTTACAGAGAAGGTAGAGAACCTTCCACATATTTCTGGGACTGTGAACTTAATATCTCTTTATAATCTAATTGAAAAGATATTATATGAGAATGATCATCAAATAAGTGTAGAGAGGGAAAGGATAAATCCATAAAGGAGACTACAAGAAACCATACATTGACATCATCCATTACAAGGAGGGATTATAAGGATATTGTTTTTCCCAACATTGTTAAGTAAGTGCAGAGAAGGAAAAGAGAAATTCATAACTAAGAAATTAGGAAACTATACATTTGGATCATCCATTGAAGATGAGGATTATAAGGAAATTTGTATTGGTTTAGATCATGAGGTAAGTGTAGAGAAGGAAAATGAGAAATAGATAGATGAGATACCAGGGAAAAATACATTGGCACCATCCATAATAGATGATGTCTATAAAAAAGAATGTATTTCCCATGTATCAACTATGGGGGGAAGATAGGATATTGACCAAGGAAAATAATAACAGGGCTAAAATACAAAAAGGTAAAGAGAAGACATTGAATAAGTGCTTGATATGAGATCTCATTGTATTTCCCATGTATCAACTATAGGGGGGAGATGGTATCTTGACCAAGGCAAATAATCACAGGGCTAAAAGAAAAAAAGGTAAAGAGAAGACATTGAATAAGTGTTTGATGTTAGGGTCCTAACCCGCACATAGATAGATCAATATATTCAGATGTAATAAAGGTCAATATTAATAAGGCCTTTCAATAAAATAGAATAAGGCAGATGTAAGAAGACCTAATAGAAGCTTTCGCTTCTAGAAGGATCTTCCTCTAGATGCTTCTCTTGATAGACATATTTAGTATAAATAAGGGTCGAGGGTATGAAAACCCTAGATTGAAGATTATTGTAACAGAGCATTGCTCGACTGGAGGTTGCCCCCTCGAAGAGGCTCGTGAACATTGCTTTCTAAATCAAAGTGCTATTTATTTTGTTGTTCTTATATCATTTCTGTGTTATTGTGGAGATTATGTAGGTTATATTATTGTTATTCTGCCATTTGTAGCATTTTATTTTTGTTCTACATATTTATTATATCTGGTATCTTGCAAGTGGTATCAGAGCACTTTCCTTGGCAGAAATTGTGGAAATTTTTTTCCAGGGTAGAGACGTATTCTGGCATCTTTAAGCCATCGAGATCTGTCATTACATGCATAAACCTGTGGTTGAGGGATTCATACACGCGGGAAATACAAGTGGTTCTTAAGTGCACATATGTTGGCCACCCTTGTAACCCCTGTTGGTACCCCTTCGAGTGGTAGCGCATCAGACATCACCTGTGTACATATCGACCTAGATTTCCTGAAGCCCTCTTTAGATAAACCTATCGGTCGTTGGACTGCTATAGTGTCACCGAGAACAGGATTCAGGAAGATACTCTCTAGTACATGGGTAGTTGGGTAGTACGGCTAAGGGTACGGTCTATCCTCCTTAGTTAGTGCCCTGAGATATTGGGCCGAGTACTACTATTGGACCCCGCACATATATCAGAGAGCAATAGCACAGGGCAAACCCTTGTCTGTAGAACCCTTGAATACCTAACCCTTGGGGGACAAAAACATAAACAAATTAAAACAGACAAGATCTATTGTCACGCAACTCTGTTCAGGTTGCCAAGTAAATACACATTTCTTTCTGGTTAATCATTTGGGGATGTCATCACTGCAGTATTCTTCAGACTGGAGTATAACTCCATAGGTGTATAAAAAAAAATTAAAAAAAAGGATGGAAATTTTTTCACCATTATTTGAGACCTATTCCATTGGATTCATCTCTTCACCCTTATCACATTCATCCATATCATTTTTCAGAAAAATTTTTGACCCCGCCTGCCCCTTTTCAATTCACCCATCCTCATGGCCCATACCCATAGCCAAGATCTGGAAACTCGCTTCAACACCTTGCAATCTGGTTTCCTCGAGACCCAAAAAGAAGTGAAACAACTCAGTGCTATTGTTGCCTCTATCGATTCATCCATCAATACAACCATAAATACAACCATATAGTCCTCAATGGAGGAAGTCAAACAAGAACTGACCACCTAGCTTGAATCTGTCTTTGCATCACTCTGCACCAAACTGAAGATCCCTATAGATGACCCTTTCTCTGAAGCACCTCTAAATACCAAAGGAAAACATTCCTCCCATTCCCATACCTTTCAGCCCCATCACTTTCAATGTGACCTACACCTTCCACGGGTGGATGTGACCAAATTTGATGGTTCAGACCCCACTGGTTGGGTAACCCAAATGGAACATTATTTCTCTTTATACGACATTACAGATGACTTGGCCAAACTCCAGTATGGTGTTCTCCATCTATATCAAGAACATTGGCAATGGTGGCAATGGAGAAAAAATTCCCGTCAAGGGTATATTGCTTGGACCCAATTTGTGACTGAGCTTTATGAACTCTTTGACACGGGCACCAACCATTTGGGCCATTTGACAAAGTTGAAATAATCAAGAACAATAGAAGACTTCATAGCTTCCTTTGAGCGCCTGGATTTTCGAACAAAGGGCATGACTGATGCCTTCTTTCGAGAGTGTTTTATCAGTGGCCTCAAGGAGGAGATTCGGGCCCATGTCCTCATGGCTCGACCCTCGAGTTGGATGGAGGCTACTAAAAGAGATAAAGAAGAACAATAGGTTGTATCCTCTCAAAACCGAAAACCCTCCTTTATCCCTCGCCCTAAACCCATCACTCCTACTACTCCCTTCTCCCCATTAAAGATCCAAAAATTGACCAGGGATGAAATGGTTGAACGCCAACTCAAAGGCCTTTGTTATAATTGTGATGACAAATATTTCCTGGGCCACAAGTGTAAGGAACAAAATTTTTTTATGGCCATATCTGAGGATATTTCAGAAGAGGATGTTGAAACTCCCCATGTGTCTAAGTCACCTGAAATCATTGACATAACCCCTCCCTCAGACCCTCCCGAAGTAGAACTCGTCATTTCCCTCAATGCTCTCACTGGCTTCTCCACTCCCCAAACCCTCAAGTTAATTGGTTACATCAAGCATCGAAAGGTCATCATTCTGGTTGATATTGGAATCACCCATAATTTTATCCATCACCGCATTGCCCAAGAAACTCATTTCTACATCCATGTTGTCAACAATTTCCAAATCATGATTGTCAATGGTGGTTCCATGAAATGTGGAGGGTGATGTGAAAATGTGCGTCTCCAAATCGGTGACTACCACCTAAAATACCATATGTTTTCTATAGACATGGGCGGTTGTGACATTGTGTTGGGTGCAGACTGGATAAGAACTTTGGGTCCCATTCTCATGGATTTTAAGGCATTAACCATGCAATTTGACCAGGAATGCCACCAATATAAATTCCAAGGCATCATTGTTGGTTCACCTGAGGTCATTAGTTCCCATCGCATGGAAAAACTGCTAAAAAAAGGTCATTCTGGTGTCATTGCCCAACTCCATGCCATACAAGCAACAGAGACACCCCCGGTGTCGCATGACCTCCAAGCCCTCCTTTATAAACATCAAATGGTATTTTCCACTCCCCAAGGACTCCCTCCTTCTAGAGGTGTTCATGATCATTCCATTCCCCTTGTACTTGGAAGCCTTCCTCCCAATATCCGTCCATATCGCCACCCCTTTTCACAAAAAAATGAAATTGAGAAAATGGTCCAGGAACTCCTTAATGCAATCATTATCCACCATAGTACGAGCCCTTACTCTTCTTCCGTAGTCATGGTCCTGAAGAAAGAAGGTTCTTGGAGAATGTGTCCTTACTTTCGTGCCCTCAACAAATTGACCATTAAAAACAAATTTCCCATTCCTTTCATTGATGACCTCATCGATGAATTGAGTGGCACCCAATTCTTTACTAAACTTGATCTTCGCTCGGGCTATCACCAGATACATATAAAAGAGGCAGACATTCCCAAGATGACCTTTTGCACTCATGAGGGCCACTATGAGTTTTTGGTCATGCCCTTTGGCTTGTGTAATGCCCCCTCCACCTTCCAAAGCCTCATGAATCATGTCTTCCATCCCTTTCTACGTCATTTTGTCTTAGTTTTCTTTGATGATATCCTCATCTATAGAAAAACCTGGACATACCATGTGATGACCCCATCATTATGTCTTCACGCGAAACAAAAATGCAATTTTTTTTTGAAAAATAGGACAACAATGACGATTACAGCTAGATGACCCAGTTGACGGTGAGCACCACGCCCGCAGGACAAGAAACAAAAACTATGACTCCACCAAATTTCACAAGGGAAACTGGATGAAACATGCGTAGGACAACAAGGACGAACGACTACCCGCCCGATGCGACATGACACACCTACAAGCTAAGGGACAGTTTACCCCTCCTGACACATTGACCTTGACGACCCAGACTAGAACCTCAAGGTGCACTGACCAAGCGCATGAAGGTGTTCCACCCATGTGCCAATAGGCAACCTATAATTCTCATCAACACTCACACAACACGTATCGACTCCGTCCAAGTTGTCATTTGCCGCTATCCAATAGGGCACGCCATGATTCCTTCATCAAGAATCATGTCGTGCCTAGGCGATAGACGTGTCAATGACCTTGGCACAACACATCCTATCTGGACCGAGGACTCTAGATAAACCAATGCTCTAGGAACCGAAATAACTAATAGGAAGACTACGCCTATGCCCCCAAGCACCAGCTAGACAAGAAGCACAAAGACAATGCTCAACAGATGCACAATCCAAAAATGACTCGATGACATCCACGAGGCCCTAAGATTAAGTAAGAGGTCTAGGCATGAAGGGTAGACTAATGTAAGGTTACTAAATACTTAAGTGTTATAAAGTGTGAACTAAACTGAACTCAACAAAAAACATGCTTCCCCCATGGTACGTGTCTATTAAAGTAGGTGCACTACTCATCTTTTAAAAGCGCTTATATGCTGCTTCAATATCTAAACGACAAAGCTGTCCTAAAAGTCAAGTCCTAAGTAATCAACAAGTGTGAAGATAAAAGTCCCTTAAATCTTTGAGTACACTTGACTTAGTTTAAAGCGATTATTCCCATTACCTATTCAAGTTTGATCAAATAATTAGGTGGTTTAAGGAAAATTGGTCATCATTAAAGGGGTTGGATCTCAGCCATGTAATTATCATCTAAATTACCCAAAACTACTTTAATGGAATATAAGTATTCCGTAGATGGTGATATCACCTTATTATGCAAGTTGAGTTCCCAATCTACATAACTACACAACAACTACTAGTAGAAATGACAAGGATATTATGAGTAAAAGATCAACAATATCATCTAGTAGAAGTTTAGATTGGGTAAGATTAAGAACAAGGAAATATAAATATCAGGCTAATTAATATGTGAAATGAAAAATATCATATAACCATACAAAGTGTGGTAATGCATTAATTATTAACTCCATAACCAGCATCACAATAAAACAACACTACACAGAGAATAACTTCAATTCAATTTCGGAACCAAACAGTAGAGAACTTCTAAGGTGTACATATATCATTAGAGTATCATTAAAACTTAGGTAATGAGAAAGATTTTACAGGGCTTAAACTTGCAATCGACTGCAATAATTTAATATTCAAACACAGTCGTCCACACAGCCACCAAATTTGTCGGCAAGGGTAATTAAAATCGTAGCAGTAAATAAAAGGATTGCAGTTACACCACAGTCACCCAATCTCTGCCATAGATAGCGCCATAAGAATTTACAGGCACAAACTCGCTGCCAAGGGAAAAATAAGGAAGTCGTTGGCATTGGGGGTTTCATCAATGAACGAAGGTAGCTCGTGAGGGAGTGAGGAAGATGCAGAGATAAGTGGCAATTCACCCAGCAATTAAAAATCGAAAGCCGGCTTCACAAGTTTGGCAATTTTCCAGATATACACCAACCAAATTCAGTCTTTAAAGATGGCAACGCCCAGTAAATAACAAGGGCAAAACACAGTCCCAACCAGTGACCAAATGCAGTCTTAAGAAGCGATGTTTTCAATCTTAATAAATACAAATCAACATAGCTATGAAGGGCAAGGCGCAGTCACCACCAGTGACCAAACATAGTCTTAATAAAACAAAAACTTTTCCATCAATTCATAAATTGCAGGGTTTAAATAGCACGTTTTTCCATTGCCAGGATGCCAAATATAAAAAACGCAAACAGGGTTAATTAAACGTTTTTCCATTTGCCGAATTACCAATTACAAACACAAACAGGGTTAATCCACACGTTTTTCCATTGCCAGGATGCGAGATATATAAAAAAACGCAGACAAGGTTAATTAAACGTTTTTCCATTTGCTAAATTACCAATTACAAACGCAGATAGGGTTAATTAAACGTTTTTCCATTTGCCAAATTACCAATTACAAATGCAGACATGTTTAATCCACACGTTTTTCCATTCCCAGGATGCGAAATATAAAAAAAAACGCAAACAGGGTTAATTAAATGTTTTTCCATTTGCCGAAATACCAATTACAAACGCAGATAGGGTTAATCCACATGTTTTTCCATTCCCAGGATGCAAAATATAAAAAAAAATGCAGACAGGGTTAATTAAACGTTTTTCCATTTGCCGAATAGCCAATTACAAATGCAGACAGGGTTAATCCACACGTTTTTCCATTGCCAGGATGTGAAATATAAAAAAACACAGACAGGGAATTTAAAATGTTTTTCGATTTGCCGAATTACCAATTACAAACACAGACATGGTTAATCCACATGTTTTTCCATTGCTAGGATGTGAAATATAAAAAAAAATGCAGACAGGGAATTTAAAACGTTTTTTTTTATTGCCAAGATACCATATATAACAAAAATGCACTAGAAGGGGAATTACATTGCTGTCAATAATATAAAAGAAAATCGTTGTACAAACATCCCAGGAAATAAATGAATAAAACGATTATCTGTAAGATTTAAAGAGAAGACAGACCATTCAATGTAAAAGGAAGACGTTCTGGTTCAATTCAACATCATAGAAGAATAAAAACGTAATCACTCTATAGCTCATTAACACACATACAAGAAAAAGATAAACTCTCACCATCACTCAATAAATCGCCGGGTCAAATATCCGCATCATGACACAAGACAACAATCAAGGGTAGTCGGATAACAGGTTCATCCTTCGCTCATCATCCTCACACAGAAATGGAAGGCGTTGAGATCCATAGGTCTTTTAACACTAAGGCGACGACCGTAGATCAGGCTCCTGGCAGACTGCTCAGGCGAGGACTGGTGAGCTAGGGACGAAGGCTAAACAACCATGAAGGTCACAATCAACACAGCATGGTGGTCAAATGTGCGGGAAAACGAAGGCCATGGGAGTCTACAACCATCGAGCTAGGCTAAGGAAAGTTTCAATCATCAATTTAAAAAAAACATCAGTTTACTTATCCATTAAATAAGCAGATCCAAGCACAAGTCCTAATACATTCTACCATACAAAAATGAAGAGAGCGTACTATTGCCTGATTGCCCACTCTGAATGATGTCCCGCGTGCTCCATGGAACTCCCATTCATTGACCATCGAGACTTCACCGGTACCTCCCAGCCAATGGTAGGGGTACTCTTCTTCCCCCTTAGCCCCCCGAGCCAGAAAGGGGCCACACACTCACTATCCAGAGATTTCGACTAGCCTGTAGCTCGCCTCACAAGGCCAAGCTACCACTCCTCACCGAGCTGGGTATCCCAACTCCCACAAGTTAAGTCAGTCAAGAAGATATTTTTGCAGCGTAACGTTACGCAAACAAAAGATCCCCTCTACCTCCATCTCCTCCCTTCATTATATAGAGTTTCGTGGTTCCTTACTTTCCAAAAATCTCGTTTAATTAAGTTTTTAAAATTTAATTCCTAAAAATTCCTCCCCGTACAAGTGTCACCCATCCCCTTCATTCCTCCATAAATTAATTTCTTTAATTAATTAATTATATTTATTTCCCTCACCCACCTAGAGTTACTCCTAGAATCGCTCCTAGGTGTCCCCAAATTCTCTTACAGGTTTTAATGATTTTTCCCACTATTAATTTTCTAGTTCAGTTTAAATTAGAAAGCTCTTAAATGGTAGATACTTTACTTAGTTTGACTTTCTGCTTTTTCCCTTTTGTTTCCCCCTTTTTTTCTTTTTGTGTTTCCCTCTTTTCCTAGTTCCCTAATATTTTAGATTTTTCCCTCTTTCCCCTTTTAGTTAGAACTCAAAAAGACAGGGGTGGAAATTAACCCCCTTTTTTTCTTTTCTCATTAAATTAATATATTTAAATTATCATAAAATAATAAAACGATTAATTCCCTTTTTAAATTTTAATCCAACATATATTTTTTTTATGAAACAATTAATTTCTTACTCCCTTCATGTTACAAGATTTAACGAAGATCATAATTATTATTTATGTTGTTATTATTATTATTATTATTATTATTTTATTTTTATAGAGAGATAAAATTTTACCACTAGCATAGTTTAGACTTAAACCTTAAATTTTCGTGATGGACAACATTTTATTAGGGAAAATGTTTTTTTTTTAATTCTTATCACATTGATCATCCTAAGGCCGTCTAGGTTCATTCATCTATCATCAACAATGCGATGTGCCCTTCAAGATGCTCCAAGGGTGCCACTCGCCCTAATCTGTTTCCCTTGCGCAACGTGCCCTTCAGGATGCACTACGTGCTCCAAGGGTGCCACTCGCCTCTCTCCATTTTTCTTGCGCTATGTGCCCTTCAGGATGCACCACGTGCTCCAAGGGTGCCACTCGCCTCTTGACTGACTTGGTAGAAATCAATAACCCTTGGAGTCAATACTTTTCTAGGTGAACTTGTGGGAGACTAAGGGCCTCTAAGGAATAAGGCCCCTGCCTTATTACGTGACCCTTAGAGTCATCGTGAGTGACTGTCGCAGTCTTCCCTCACAACATCGTGGGTCCTCTCGAACTAGGTAAACGTTAACCTACAGTTCGAGCCACGGTGGGAGTGCTAGTAGGTTGTGGCAGGGCTGATGTCCACACCTCTCCCTCAACATCTTTGGTAGTCGTGCATGACCCCTTTACTCCATATCTGAGTCTGGCTGGCAAGCTATCGTCAGCCTGCATCATCAAAAAATCATGTCACAATATATCCATATCATATCATCTAATCAGATGCATTAATATCACAGTAAAACAATCAAACCCCAATGGTACACTCCCTAACTTGATCCAAAGTCCAAGGGGTTCTATCGATGCCTCGGCATCCTCGAGGTCCAAAATCCTGCACACTCGGTAAAACCGAGTCAATAGCACTTGTCTATGTCAATGCAGTAAAACAACATGTCATCAACCCATAATGCCTCATAATCAAAATCAAAAGTTTTAATAGCATAAAAATATGGATCACTTGCGAGCAAGTCTCCTCAAAGAATAAGTTTGATCAGTGCGCCAGAGCAGGATGTTACATAAACCCCCTCCTGGTCTAAACTTCGTCCTGAAGTTTCATAGTATATATGCCGAAATATAGTGTATCACAATATCATAAGTCTATCTATCAAACAAAAACGGAAACTGCTGGCGCATATCATATGCGTCCTCCCAGGTCGCCGAGTGCGGACTATAGTTGTCCCACTGGACCTTGACCTGATGTACTATTCGACGTCATAGTTGTGGAATGCGATGATCCAAGGTGCGGATTGGCTCAACCATGAGTGCACCCTCATCTGACACCCGCAAGGTGCTCAAGTCAAATCATGTGAGGGATCACTAATCATAAAGTCTCAAACCGAGACGTGAAATACATCATGCATACGCCTCAAGAATCAAGCAAGGTTAGTCATCAGGCCACATGCCTCTCTTTTCCAAAATATCATAGTAGATAGTTTATCCCCTTTTTTCCAAACTAGATCAAACTCTTATGCAGTTTCAGCCACAAAAAGACTCGATCGCCACAACGTAACTATGGTCGACATGACGCACATCGTCGTAACTCTTTTGCCAATACTGCACTTCCTTGATCCTTTGTCTTAAAGTTTGCATTTAATCTTCCAATTCTTGGATCGCTTCCAGTCCCACCTGGACCCTATCTGCAAGTCGATCCCAACTCAAAGGCGCCCGACATGGTCACCCGTAAAGAAACTCGAAAGGTACCTTTTTAATGGTGCTTTGGTAACTGTTGTTATAAGCGAATTCTACCAATGGCAAGAATTCCTTCCAACACTTATGTTGGTCCATCATGTACAAGCACAACATGTCCTCCAAGGTCTGGTTCGTTCGTTTGGTTTGTCTGTTCATCTCCGGGTGATCCACAATACTAAAGTTAAGTCAGGTTCCCAAAGCCTCTTGGAAACTCATCCAAAATCGTTCAGTAAACATCGATCCTCGATTGGATATAATCCTCTTACGCTCACCATGCAACCTCACAATCTCACTGATGAAAACTCTAGCTATATCAGGTGCTTGATACGTCATACGCATAGGAATAAAGTGAGCACTCTTTGTCAAAGTGTCTACTATTACAAAAACTGAGTCATGTCTCCTTGTCGTCAGTGGCAATCCAACAATAAAACCCATCGAAATAACCTCCCATTTCGATTCCGGAATACCGTGTGGTCGTAGTAATCCTGCTAGGTGTCTATGTTCTTCCCTTACCTGCTAACATTCTATACATCTGGCCACATAGTTGACTATGTCTGCCTTCATTCCCTTCCAGAAGAATAAGGGTTTAAGGTCTGCCCTCATCTTCGTGACTCCCGAGTGAGCCATGTAAATTGCTCGATGAGCCTCGCTTAGGATCAACATCCTCAACTCATCGTTCGGAGGTACGTAGATCCAACTTTTAAACCTCAAAAAAACCATCGCTATCAAATGAAAATCCTTCCAATCGTGGTACCATCATTGTTTTTTTGTCCGATAAAACCCTCGACCTCTTTGTACTAGTCATCGTCATGCTGTAAAGTTAGAATATTTTCACGTAGATTCATCTGAAGAGGCAACACCAAAAAGATGCGTGGTCTCTGACTCCATGCATTGGACACTCGTTTCACTGTTCCTTTTATGTAAGTAAGCTTGAAGTCGTACTCGCTAAGCAATTTCGACCAACGTTGTTGTCGCGCGTTCAGGTCGCTTTGTGTAAAGATGTGTTGTAGTCCACAATGGTCAGTCTTTAGTTTGAGTTTTCGTCCAACAAGGTAGTGTCTCCAAAACTTCAAGGCATAAATGATGGCTAAAAACTCCAAATCGTGCATCGCGTAGTTCACCTCATGCCTTCTCATTTTCCTCGAGATGTAACCAATCACTCATCCATTTTGCATCAAGACTCCACCTAAGCCTTCCTTGGATGCGTCAGTGCATACTAAAAAGTCCACGTCCATGTCAGGGACCTTTAGTATAGGTGTTGTTGTCAACAACTCCTTGAGCCTCTGAAATGCTTCCGCCCATTTCTCGATCCAAGCAAACTTCTTGTTCTTCTTCTGCAATTCTGTGATCGTATTTTCTATCTTCGAAAATCCCTCGATGAACCGTCAATGGTATCCTTCAAAACCCATGAAGCTACGCACTTATGGGACATTCATCGGTGAAGGCAATTCCATAATAGCCTCGACCTTGGCTGGATCCATGGCGATGCCTTCGTCGGAGATGACATGCCCTAAGTAGTGAATCTTCGATTGATAAAAGAGCATTTGGACAACTTCCCATACAGTTTGTGCTCTCGCAGACACTATAGTACCAAGCGCAAGTGCTCGTCATGCTCCTCTATTGTCTGAGAGTAAATCAAAATATCGTCAATGAATACTTGGACAAACTTGTCCAAGTACTCGCGGAACACCCCGTTCATCAAACTCATAAATACCCCTGGGGCGTTTGTCAGTCCAAATAGTAAAATAGTAAACTTGTAATGTCTAAACCTCGTCTTAAAGGTGGTCTTTAGGATGTGATACTCCTTAATCCATAACTGGTGGTATCCTGATCACAAGTCTATCTTTGAGAATACCGTTGTGCCCTTCATTTGATCGAGCAGATCATCAATCCTCGGCAATGGATATTGATTCTTGACCATGGCCTTGGTCAATTGATGGTAGTCAATGCAGAGCCTCCACAACCCATCCTTCTTTTGTATGAAAATAACAGGTGCACCCCACGGTGACACACTAAAACGTATTAGTCCCAGGTCCATCAACTCCTTCAGTTGCATTTTCAACTCTTGTAACTCTGGGGTCAACATTTGATAAGGCGTTCTCGCTATCGGATCTGTTCACGGTTTTAGGTCTATAGTGAACTCCAATTCCCTGTCCGACGACATCCTAGGTAACTCCTTTGGAAATACGTCTACAAACTCTCTCACCACCGGAAGGTGTTCTAAACCTTCCATTAATCCCTTTTCATTTAACGCGAGGATATCATAAATCTTGCACCCCTTGCGCATGCTCTTTCGTAGCTGTAAGGAAGAGATGAACCTGAGGGAAACTCCCTAGTTCTGTCCTACAATCACACATCTCTGTCCCTTGTCATCGACCAAGCTCAACCGTTTCGTCTTACAGTTGAGTATCGCCTCATGCGATTCCAACCAGTCCATACCAATTACGACATCATAATATCCTAAGATCGTGACGTACAGGTTGACCTTGGTGACAAACTCTCCCAAATTGAGGATACAACCCATAACCTTTCCTCCAACCCTTTGCTTGGCTCTCGAGGCCATCTCTACGAAGCTAAACTCATTATGTTCGACTGCCTTTACCTTAATCCTTTTTCGCACTGCACCAGAAATAAAACTCTCGATAGCACCAGGATCTATCAAAATACTAAGGGTCTAGTCAGTGATGGTACCTGTCATCTCGAGCAGAGTCGACTGATGCTCTACGTGGCGGTTATTCACCGCTGCATGAATCAGATGAGCCTTGCCCATATCTCCCACGATAGTGGGTCTAGCTGATCCGAATGCTCTAGTCCTCTCCACCGAGCAGTCGTACTAGTAGTGTGGCTCCCCACACATCCAACACCCCTTCTTCGGCCCAGTAGTCCTAGTACCCGAAGTAGAAGATGATGGCCCACTAGCCTAGAATCCTGGTCTATTCTGCTGAACAGGCCTAAACTGTTGCTGCTGCGGTCGACACTACTGCTGATGTTGTGGTCCCCGATAAGGTGTTCGTTGCTGAGGCATTGGTCGCCGAGGTGTAGTGAAAGTGGATCCCCTCTGGAAGCCACGATATCCTGGCGTAAGTATGGCTAGTGTTTGATGCTGCTATGCATCAGATGACACCTTCCCTGTTGGTCTCGCTGGAGTCTTGATCTAACCCCCGTTGAAGCTCCTCCTCTTCTAGGAGGGCCTTCTAGATGACATCATGCAAGGTTTGAGGCATCAAAATCCTAACATTTTCATGTATGCTGCCGTTAAGGCCAAACACAAACCTGTTGACCTTAAGTTTCTTAGTGTTAAGATGCAGAGCATACCAGAGCAACTCCATAAAATGAGCCTCATACTCAGGCACTGTACAGCCGCCCTGTCAGAAGGAGTTGAACTCATTGAGATGACACTCAATGAATTCCTATAATAGCTACCTCTCTCATAACTGTTCCTTGAACAGTTCCCATGACATGTCATCGACGACCATGTTCAAATGTGGCAGGAGCGTCTTCCACCATAGAAGAGTGCTCCCCTTCAGTTGAACGACCACCATGTGGACCTTCATGCTGGAGGTTGTAATCGCGAAGCATGAAGCACAACACCTTGCTTTACAACCATGCCTCGATGACATAGCCATCCGTGACACTCGTGGACTCGAGAACTCAACTCTCTCGAGTTCTCGATGGATACTATTGGTACTAGCTAGGGCGCGCTGTGGACCCTCAGTGGTATAGGTTCCTTGGCTTCAGCTCAGTACCGAAGGTGAATCAAGGCCCTTTGAAATTACCTAGGAGGGCCTTGTCTGACCATCATCATCCCTTATAACAAGCGAATCCATCCCAAGGACTTGCTCTTCCCCTTGGGGGTTCGACTCCGAGGGTGCGGAATTTTTTAAAGGTGTCGCACCTCCTTCCACGACACCACATTGCCAACCTCTAAGGTGTCCTCTAAAAGTGATCACCACAAGGACACATTCAGGTTTTTAATTAACGCAAGTGTTAATTCTCATGGTTTTACTGCAGTGGAAAGCTTGGAGATCCACAGTCACAGGGTTGAACCTGCTCTGATACCATATGTGACGACCCCATTGTTATGTCTTCACGTGAAACAACAGTGCAATTTTTTTTTGAAAACCAGGACAACAATGACGATTACAGCTAGACGACCCAGCTGACGGTGAGCACCATGCCCGTAGGACAGGAAACAACAACTATGACTCCACCAAATGTCACAAGGGAAACTGGACGAAACATGTGTAGGACAACAAGGAGGAACGACTACCCGCCCGATGCGACATGACATGCCTACAAGCTAAGGGACAGTTTACCCCTCCTGACACATCGACCTTGACGACCTAGACTAGAACCTCAAGGCGTGCTAACCAAGCGCATGAAGGTGTTCCACCCATGTGCCAATAGGAAACCTATAATGCTCGTCAACACTCACACAACACGTACCGACTCTATCCAAGTTCTCATTCACTGGTATCCAATAGTGTGTGCCATGATTCCTTCATTAGGAATCATGTCGTGCCGAGGTGATAGGCGCGTCAATGACCTTGGCACAACACATCCTATCTGGACCGTGGACTCTAGATAAACCGATGCTCAAGGAACCGAAATAACTAATAGGAAGACTACGCCTACGCCCCCAAGCAACAGCTAGACAAGAAGCACAAAGACAACGTTCAATAGATGTGCGATCCAAAAATGACTCGATGACATCCATGAGGCCCTAAGGTTAAGTAATAGGTCTAGGTGTGAAGGGTAGACTAATGTAAGGTTACTAAAGACTTAAGTGTTATAAAGTGTGAACTAAACTGAACTCAATAAACAACATGCTTCCCGCACGGTACGTGTCTATTAAAGTAGGTGCACTACTCATATTTTAAATGCGATTATATGTTGCTTCAATATCTAAACGACAAAGTTGTCCTAAAATTCAATTCCCAAGTAATCAACAAGTGTGAAGATAAAAGTCCCTTAAATCTTTGAGTACACTTGACTTAGTTTAAGGGGATTATTTCCATTACCTATTCAAGTTTGATCAAATAATTAGGTGGTTTAAGGAAAATTGGCCATCATTAAAGGGGTTGGATCTCAACCATGTAATTATCATCTAACTTACCCAAAACTACTTTAATGGAATATAAGTATTCCATAGATGGTGATATCACCTTATTATGCAAGTTGATTTCCCAATCTACATAACTACACAACAACTACTAATAGAAATGCCAAGGATATTATGAGTAAAAGATCAACAATAACATCTAGTAGAAGTTTAGATTGGGTAAGATCAAGAACAAGGAAATATAAATATCAGGCTAATTAATATTTGAAATGAAAAATATCATCTAACCATACAAAGTGTGTTAATGAATTAATTATTAACTCCATAACCTGCATCACAATAAAACAACACTACGCAGAGAATAACTTCAATTCAAATTGGGAACCAAACAATAGAGAAATTCTAAGGTGTACATATATCATTAGAGTATTATTAAAACTTAGGTAATGAGAAATATTTTACAGGGCTCAAACTTGCAATTGACTCTAATAATTTAATATTCAAACACAGTCGTCCACGCAACCACCGAATTCGCCAGCAAGAGTAATTAAAATCACAGCAGTAAATAAAAGGATTGTAGTTACACCACAGTCACCCAATCTCTACCATAGATAGCGCCATTAAATATGCCATAAGAATTTACAGGCACAAACTCGCTGCCAAGGGAAAAATAAGGAAGTTGTTGGCTTTGGGGATTTCATCAACGAACAAAGGTAGCTCATGAGGAAGTGAGGAAGACACAAAGATAAGTGGCAATTCGCCCAACAATTAAAAATCTAAAGCCAGCTTCAGAAGTTTGGCAATTTGCCAGATATACACCAGCCAAATTCAGTCTTTAAAGATGGCAAATCCCAGTAAATAACAAGGGCAAAACGTAGTCCCAACCAGTGACCAAATGCAGTCTTAATAAGAAACGTTTTCATTCTTAATAAAGGAAAATCGACAGATTTATGAAGGGCAAGGCGCAATCACCACCAGTGGCCAAACATAGTCTTAATAAAACAAAAACTTTGCCATCAATTAATAAATTGAAGGGTTTAAATAGCACGTTTTTCCATTGCCAGGATGCCAAATATCAAAGACCCAAACAGGGTTAATTAAACATTTTTCCATTGCTGAATTACCAATTAGAAAAACAGATAGGGTTAATCCACACGTTTTTCCATTGCCAGGATGCGGGATATAAAAAAAAAACGCAGAAAGGGTTAATTAAGCGTTTTTCCATTTGTCGAATTACCAATTACAAACACATACATGGTTAATTAAACATTTTTCCATTTTCCGAATTACCAATTACAAACTCAGACAGGGTTAATCCACACGTTTTTCCATTGCCAGGATGCGAAATATAAAAAAAAACTCAGACAGGGTTAATTAAACATTTCTCCATTTGTCGAATTACCAATTACAAACACAGACAGGGTTAATCCACACATTTTTCCATTTGCTGAATTATCAATTACAAACGCAGACATGGTTAATCCACATGTTTTTCCAGTGCCAGGATGCAAAACGTATAAAAATGTAGATAGGGAGTTTAAAATGTTTTTCGATTTGTCGAATTACCAATTACAAATGCAGACAGGGTTAATCCACACATTTTTCCATTGCCAGGATGCGAAATATAAAAAAGAACGCAGATAGGGAATTTAAAATGTTTTTTTGATTGTCGGGATACCGAATATAACAAAAATGCACTAGAAGGGGAATTACATTGTTGTCAATAATATAAAAGCAAATTGTTGTACAAACATCCCAGGAAATAAAGGAATAAAACGATTATCTGTAAGATTTAAAGAGAAGACAAACCATTCAATGTAAAAAGAAGACATTCTGGTCCGATTCAACATCATAAAAGAATAAAAATGTAATCACTCTACAACTCGTTAATACACAGATAAGAAAAAGATAAACTCTCACCATCAATCAATAAATCATCGGGTCGAATATCTGCATCACAGCACAACACAACAATCAAGGGTAGTCGGCTAACAGGTTCATCCTTCACTCATTATCCTCACACAAAAAAGAAGGGCGTTGAGATCCATAGGTATTTTAATGCTAAGGTGATGACCGTAGATCAGGCTCCTGGCCGACTGCTCAGGCGAGGACTGGTGAGCTAGGGACGAAGGCTAAACTACCACGAAGGTCACAATCAACACAGCATGGTGGTCAAGATGTGCAGGAAAATGAAGGCCATGGGAGTCTACAACCATCGAGCTAGGCTAAGGAAAGTTTCAGTCATCAATTTAAAAAAAAACATCAGTTTATTTCTCCATTAAATAAGCATATCCAAGCACAAGTCCTAATACATTCTACCATACAAAAATGAAGAGAGCGTACCATTGCCTGATTGCCCGCTCTGAATGATGTCCCGTGCGCTTCGTGCAACTCTGGCTCGTCGACCGTCGAGACTTCACTGGTACCTCCTAGCTAATGCTAGGGGTACTCTTCTTCCCCCTTAACCCCCCAACCCGCAAAGGCACCACACACTCACTATCCAAAGATTTCGACTAGCCCGCAGCTTGCCTCGCAAGGTCGAGCTACCACTCCTCACCGAGCTGGGTATCCTAACTCCCACAAGTTAAGTCAGTCAAGAAGATATTTCTGCAGCGTAATGTTACACAAACAGAAGATCCCCTCTAACTCCATCTCCTCCCTTCATTATATAGAGTTTCGTGGTTCCTTACTTTCCAAAAATCTCGTTTAATTAAGTTTTTAAAATTTAATTCCTAAAAATTCCTCCTCGTACAAGTGTCACCCATCCCCTTCATTCCTCCATAAATTAATTTCTTTAATTAATTAATTATATTTATTTCCCTCACCCACCTAGAGTTACTCCTAGAATCGCTCCTAGGTGTCCCCAAATTCTCTTACAGGTTTTAATGATTTTTCCCACTATTAATTTTCTAGTTCAGTTTAAATTAGAAAGCTCTTAAATGGTAGATACTTTACTTAGTTTGACTTTCTATTTTTTCCCTTTTGTTTCCCCCTTTTTTTTCTTTTTGTGTTTCCCTCTTTTCCTAGTTCCCTAATATTTTAGATTTTTCCCTCTTTCCCCTTTTAGTTAGAACTCAAAAAGACAGGTGTGGAAATTAACCCCCTTTTTCCCTTTTCTCATTAAATTAATATATTTTAAATTATCATAAAATAATAAAAGGATTAATTCCCTTTTTAAACTTTAATCCAACATATTTTTTTTTTATGAAACAATTAATTTCTTACTCCCTTCATGTTACAAGATTTAACGAAGATCATAATTATTATTTATGTTGTTTTTATGTTTATTATTATTATTATTTTTTATAGAGAGATAAAATTTTACCATTAGCATAGTTTAGACTTAAAACTTAAATTTTCGTGATGGGCGACATTTTATTAGGGAAAATGTTTTTTTTTAAATTCTTATCACATTGATCATCCTAAGGCTATCTAGGTTCATTAATCTATCATCAACAATGCGACGTGCCCTTTAGGACGCTCCAACGGTGTTCACTCGCCCTAATTTGTTTCCCTTGCACGACGTGCCCTTCAGGACGCACTACATGCTCCAAGGGTGCCACTCACCTCTCTCCATTTTTCTCGCACAACATGCCCTTCAGGATGCACCACATGCTCCAAGGGTGCCACTCGCCTCTTGACTGACTTGTTAGAAATCAATAACCCCTGGAGTCATTACTCCGCCAGGTGAACTTGTGGGAGACTAAGGGCCTCTAAGGAATAAGGCCCTCGCCTTACTATGTGCCCCTTAGAATCATCGTGAGTGACTGTCACAGTCTTCCCTCATGATATCATGGGTCCTCTCGAACTAGGTAAATGTTAACCTACAGTTCGAGCCATGGCGGGAGTGCTAGTAGGTTGTGGCAGGGTTGTTGTCCACACCTCTCCCTCAACATCTCTGGTAGTCGTGCATGACCCCTTTACTCCATATGTGAGTCTGGTCCGCAAGCTATCTTCAACCTACATCATCAACAAATCATGTCAAAATATATCCATATCATATCATCTAATAAGATGCACTAATATCACAGTAAAACAATCAAACCCCAATGGTACACTCCCTAACTCGATCCGGAGTCAAAGGGTTTCCATCGATGCCTCTGCATCCTCGAGGTCCAAAATCCTGCACACTCAGTAAAATCAAGTCAATAGCACTTGTCTATGTCAATGCAGTAAAACAACATGTCATCAACCCATAACGCCTCATAATCAAAATCAAAAGTTTTAATAGAATAAAAATTCGGATCACTTGCGAGCAAGTGTCGTCAAAGAATAAGTTTACTCAGTGCGCCAGAGCGGGATGTTACAGGCCATATTAATCATGTGTATCAAGTTCTCCATCTACTCTCTTAGCACCAACTTTTCCTGAAACTGTCTAAATGTGCTTTTGGTGACTCAGAAGTAGAATACTTGGGTCATCTGGTTGGCAAGGATGGCATCAAGGTGGATCCGAAAAATATTGAAGCTATGCAAGAATGGCCGCACCCAAAGACTCTCAAAAGCTTGTGTGGATTTCTGGGCTTAACAGGGTATTATCGTAAGTTTTTTAAGAACTATGGAAGGATTTCCGCACCTCTCACTGCTCTCCTAAAAAATAACTCTTTCAATTGGACTCCAGTTGCTTCTCAATCTTTTCAAACCTTGAAGACGACCATGTGCACCACCCCGGTTCTAGCCCTTCCTGATTTCACAAAGACCTTTGTGTTGGAATGTGATGCCTCAGGGAAAGGAATCGACATTGTCCTTATGCAAGAGGGTCAACCTTTGGCCTTCACCAGGAAGCAACTATCTGAAAGGAATCTGGGCAAACCGATTTATGAAAAGGAAATGTTGGCTATTCTGCATGCCATTGATCTGTGGCGCCCTTATCTCTTGGAGAAACGATTCCAAATTAAGATCAACCATCAAAGCCTCAAGTACTTTCTGGAACAACGCATTTCCTCCCGAGCAACAAAAATGGGTGACTAAGCTCTTTGGATATGATTATGACATCATTTACAAGAAGGGCACAGGCAATGTAGTGACGGATGCACTGTCCCGAAAATATGAAGAAGAAGGATCCCTTTTTTCTCTTTCCTTCATTGTACCTGATTGGCTCCAAGATGTGCACCAGGAATGGCTTCAAGATCCCAAAAGTTTGCATCTGATCTAGCAATTGTAGACCAATTCTCTAGCTCCCCCAGGGTACTCTTGGCTCCAGGATGAGCTTCAATACAAAGGATGTTTGTATTTAAGTAAACAATCAAAGATTAAATCCATGGTACTTTTTGAGCTTCATGCTACACCCACAGTAGGGCAATTAGGGTTCACCAAAACATATGACAGGGTCAAACGTTCTTTTTTCTGGGATGGTATGAAACAGGACATTCGTAATTTTTTCGTTGAATGTGAGGTGTGTCAATGCAACAAGGGAGAAACAGTCAAATCTCCGGGCACACTACAACCACTTCCGATTCCACCTGCTATTTGGAAGGATATCTCTATGGAATTTATTACTGACTTACCCAAATAGGGGAATAAATCAGTCATAATGGTGGTTGTGGATCACCTTTCTAAGTATGCTCATTTCTGTGCTCTTCAATACCCATTTATTGCATCCACGATGGCTCAAATTTTCATGGACCAGCTCTTCAAGCTTCATGGCATGCCGCACTCTATTGTTTATGATCGTGACCCAACTTTTACAAGCAATTTTTGGCAAGAATTTTTTAAGCTATAGGGCACCCAATTGCATCTCAGTATAGCTTATCATCCCCAGACTGATGGTCAAACGAAATTTTTCAACAAGTGTTTGGAAACATATCTGAGGTGTTTTGCCTCTGAAAAACAACATCAGTGGGCTCAATGGTTACCCCTAGCCGAATGGTGGTACAACACTTCATACCATATAGCTACTCGCATGACTCCTTTTGAAGCGGTATATGGAAAGAAGCCACCTTTAGTTCTCTCATACTTACCGGGTACCTCAAAGGTCCAGGCGGTTGATCAAACACTTATAGTTCGAGAGGATATTATTCGTACCCTTAAAGAGAACTTGGTCATGGCACATAATCACATGAAGCAACAAGCAGATCAAGGTCGCTTTGAACGTCAATTTGCAGAAGGGGATTAGGTGTTTCTATGACTACAACCATACAAGCAAACTTCCCTCAAGGCTAAGCATTGTCAGAAGCTAGCGCCCAAATTTATGGTCCTTATACAGTTCTCAAGTGAGTGGGACAAGTCGCATATCAGTTAGCTCTGCCCAGTCAGTCAAAGCTACATCTTGTTTTTTATGTTTCATGCTTAAAGAAGGTGATTGGAACTAGGTGCCAAATTCAAACCAACCTTCCAGAGTTAGCTGAAGAAGGCTCCATTTGGCTACAGCCAGAAGTAGTTTTGGACCAGAGTGAGCGTCGCCTGTGTCAGAGAACCATCAAGGAAGTGCTAGTCCCATGGAAATATATGACTCCAGTAGATGCCACTTGGGAACCAACTACCATTCTGAAGCAGTTTCCACATCTCAAGCCTTGAGGACAAGGTTGTTTTTAAGGGGGCGGACATGTTAGGGTCCTAACCCACACATAGGTAGATCAATATATTCGGATGTAATAAAGGTCAATATTAATAAGGTCTTTCAATAAAATAGAATAAGGCAGATGTAAGAAAACCTAATAGAAGCTTCTGGTTCTAGAAGGATATTCTTCTAGAGGCTTCTCTTGATAGACATATTTAGTATAAATAAGGGTCGAGGGTATGAAAACCCTAGCTTGAATATTATTGTAATAGAGCGCTGCTCGATTGGAGGTTTCCCCCTCGAAGAGGCCCGTGAACATTGCTTTCTGAATCAAAGTGCTATTTTGTTGTTGTTCTTATATCATTTATGTGTTATTGTGGAGATTATGCTAGTTATATTACTGTTATTCTGCCATTTCTAGCATTTTATTTCTATTCTGCATATTTATTATATCTGGTATCTTGCACTTGATATGAGATCTCATTGTTATTACCCCATTTAAGAACCTGAAAGCAATGATGTAAAGCATAACTGTAAGGTTAAGCATGTGTCAAGAAAACTAATAATTGACATGCCAAATAAGGATATAATATGAACATTGGGAGTCTCAATCGCTGAAACATACATATTAATAAAATCAATTGGAATTCAAATTATATTTTTGGAGTTTGAGACAAACCAAATCTCTAGAAATTAAAAAGTCACAATGATTGGATGTTTCATGTCAATATTCAACATCAACAAAGATTGTGGAGGTATGCTTATTTATTATGAGCTTCTCAAAATTCATGGATTTAGAGATTGCTTCATTTTTATTCTCTTATAAAAAATTCTTGGAGAATTAAGTTATTAATTTTTTCAGGGTAGGAAAAATGTCAAAGGCCCTAGAGTTGGGGAATGCAATGAAAAACCGGGGATGTGTCATTGATGAATATGTGTATGGTAGCCTTCTCCCTGGTTTGTTTAGGGAAGGTCAAGTAAGGCTTTATAAATGTTGGAAAGTATGAGAGATGCAGGTTATTTACCTACTGTTCATATCTATACTGCTCTGATTATTCATTTCTTTAGGGAAAATAAATCAAGACAAGTGTTATGGTTTGTTGAGGAAATGAAAAATGTCGGTTGTGAGACAACTGTTGTTACACATACATCATTAATTAGAGGGTATATGAATGAGGGATTAACTTCTAATGCTTGGAATACTTTCAATATCATGAAGGAGAAAGGGCCTCCTCCTAATTTTGAAACTTACTCTACATTAATTCATTGTCTTTATAGGGATGGTAAATACAAAATGGCACTTGAACTACTATATGAAATGATGGAAATCGGTATTCAACCTAGTGCTGTAAACTTCAAAACTGTGTTTTTTGGTTTCAACAGAGAAGGAAAGCAACAAGAAGCTCTGAGTGTGCTCCTAGATAAACGGGCCTTGTCAAGAAGAAGAAAATCTTTCATTTTACCAAAGTATGCATCTTTGCAACCAAATCCCTTTTTGCAATACTTGTAGAGCTTAGTATTTACTAATTTATTGGAATTTGAATCATTGAAGTCACTATTGGAAGATAAGCTTAAAGGAAGTGTTGCCAATGTATCATTGTATTTCACATTTTCATACTAAACTAATATCCAAACCAAATCCATAATTTGCTTAGGAATTTCTCTGATGAGCCAGGCCTTATTGCTAAGCAAACTATTCATGCTTCATTTTCATGGCACAACATGTATAATTGCAATAAGATGTTTGTGTGTAATTTGGAACAATAATAATATTAAGGCCACCATCAGCCTTCAGGGTCTAAGTTATAGGTTCATACTCAAAGACCTACACTGAGAAATTGAGATTCTTCCTCTATCATATTTTTTATCACTAATGATATTAAGCTTCCATGAACCTATGCAATGAATAAAGTCTGATCTTGGGAGTAAAATATGAATCTATAATTATTTGAAATGTTTAGAGGCTTGAAGCTGTAAGTGGCAAGGGAAAATTATGGCTTGTAGCTAAAAATTAGGATTGCACCAGTGTGGTTCTTACTATTATGGATTTTTACTATTTTACTAGCCTTCGAGCATTATGTTAGAGGCTTAGATTTTCTCCTAAGAAACTTGGGAATCACTTCCCATTGTTTTTTTAGCATCTATTATTATTTACAATTTCTATTAAACACTTTATAAACTAGTTTGGGATGCAAACTAGCTAATCAATCCACCAGTCCCATGGAACAAAGATTTCAAAATTTTGTTGGGATCATATACATGCTTGCTAGCACAAACACTATTTTTATTCCATATGAAGGTTAGAATCTTGTCCCAGTTCCTTGTATTGTATCTAATGATAAAATTATATGGGAGCATCAAGGTGGGTGGTCTTAGAAAAATGTAGATACATTGTATTGTAACAATGATGGACTAAACTTCTATCACTACCTTGTGTAACAAGCTTTATTGTAACAATTATGGACTATAATCTGAGCACCACCTTGTGTAACAAGTGCTCCTTATGGTTCATCACTGGAATTTCTATACGACAATGCTTTGGTTGGGGCCTATTGTGACACCTTTGTGACTTCACTGAATTTCACAATTGCAACCATGTAAATTGTCTTATTGCATTTGGTGTTCCATACTCTTGAAACACTATTAACTGTTTATGTCATGATATCACTTGGCCTCAATGGGTGCTACATGTAACATCATCCAGTCAAGTGATCGTTTACTTCCTTATCCACTTCATTGTATCTTTGTACATAAAAATAATATTGTTGGCAAACACAAGTCACACATGGCTAATGTCATAAAAATCATTATGTATGAACTTAAGTGTTAAAACACAACAATTAAACCAAGAAAAATTGTAAATGGCCTCTTCAATGGGAAAATAAGAGCTCCTCTAAGGCTATCCAGAGTCCATTATATTTACAAATCAATGAATTTTCCTTGTGATACTCCAAGGATTATAGAACACCCTTTGAATATATGTTTAAAAGTTGGACCTCCTTTGATTCATCTCCCTTCAAATTACCTTTGCAAGACATTTTACCATCTAACATTGTACTGGTGTTTTATGCAGACCTGTTTAAACTAATGGTTTTAGGAACTGGTAGCTTTATAAAACTAACAAAGTGTTAGGATTACAGAGTGGATGAACAAGCTGATTAAAATATGTTTATATT
The DNA here is from genome assembly GCA_009831015.1 of Picea engelmannii. Lineage (NCBI taxonomy): Eukaryota > Viridiplantae > Streptophyta > Pinopsida > Pinales > Pinaceae > Picea > Picea engelmannii. Next base: position 34,441 of record ML793375.1, on the reverse strand, counting down.
GCCAATATAAATAGAATCTTGGATTGAAGATTTGTCAAGTATATTTCTTGAAAATTGTTAAGTAACTTCCTTTTTTCCATCTAACATGATCTGAGTAATGCGACCAACTTGCTTGATCTACCCCTAGTTTCTGAGTTTTGGCCCCTTGTAACTTTTGTCCACTCCCATGCTGTAGTCTTTTTCTGTAAACATAACATTTTTTATCGAATAGTGAATCAATAATTACATGGCTGCCTCTAGTATGATTGTTTTGGGAGAATCAGAGTATTCTTTAGACCAACCAAACTCTTGTAAAAGGCTTCCAAACTATGATGAAAAGAGAGATATTTCATTCTACACTTTTCATCAAATCTTAGTTCAAACATAGAGTACAAAAATAGCCTTCTCAAAGCTAATGGGGCTTATGGTTAAGAACTTGTGTTTCCTCCTTGGAGGTCACAGATTTGACTCCCGAACTGGATAGGGTATTTGCACCTATGTAGAATAAGAATTCAAATCGTTATGTGGACGGGGTCCTTTGTCCCACAAACAAAGGGGTCTTGTACGTCAATTTGACATCTAAATAGGTGGTCACCTTAAATTAGAGTATTATTATTATTATAAATATTTCTTATCTAGATAAGACTAATCTAAGATCAGATATTTATAAGGAAAAAAACCCAACACTCACCTTTCCTATTTGCACAAAATTTTCACTGTCATTACTCCTAGCATTGAATATTTTATTCCCATTCTTCTTATGGGACCAAGTCAACGTCTTCTTCGTTTGTTGAAAGGTCTGGGATGGAGCTGATAGAATGAATCTCTTCCATAGACCAAGAAGGATCATTTTCCAAGTCCATAAGTCTTGTTCCTTTGAGAGAGTTGCAACTTCCTTTAGACTGACTAGACTTCTCTGGAAGGCTTTCAAAATATGATGTAGAAAGAGTTACTAGATTTTGTATTTTCTATTAGTTCTTATTTTATTTGGAGTGGCACAGAACTAGATATTTGTTATCTAGACAAGGATGAACTAAGAGCAAAGCTCAATTTAGAAAACACAACCCACAACTTTGTATTTACACAAAATTTCTAATGTCCCTACTTCCAACATTGATGATTTGCTCCAAGAGTGTGTTGTCTTCTTTTCTTGTTGAATGGTCCAGGAAGGAGTTTCTTGGGAATATCTTTTACACAGTCCAAGGAGGCTCAACTACCAGGGCAAGTGGAGCCTAGATAGATTGGAAGGTGCAAAGAATTTGAGTTTCTTGGGAGACAGATAGGCCGAACACCTCCTTGAAATTTGGGTTTCCATAGTGCACATAAATGATTCCAGAAATTCATGGAGCACATGCCAACACCAAATATTTTTAGCATCATTCCTCCAGGAACATAAATTAATCCACCAGACCCAGCTAGGTTTTGATTCCCCTTAGCCACTCCATCAAAGACAAGGGAACATTTCTTTTGGATTTGAACTCTGTAAATGTCTTGTAGTTAGGTAAGCAAAGGCTAACACTAGGGACCCTTTGAACATATGCAGAACAAGACAATCAATTTACTCAAACTTCGAAGTAAACCCTTTCAATAACTTGTTGGCAATGGATATGGTAATCAACTCCTCCATAATTTCCTTCCCTTTTCGTGCTCTACTATGGAATACCAAGACAAGGGATCAAATATTCCTCAATCTTTTCGTAAATTCTTTATACCAAACTCCTATTCAGAAGCATGCACTCGAAATTGTATTTTTCCATGATGTGGTCTCTAATATATTGAAATAGAAAAGACTAGCAATGATTGTTCATCCATACTATTAATATATAGCTCATGCCAACATAGGCATGGTTTAAACATCCCCAAAAGCATACTCAGCTTGGGATATACTCAATCCACGCCATATATTACCAATAGTGATGGTCACATGGGTACCCGAAAACGTTGAAACGATTCCCACCATTCCCATTCTCGTTCCTGCAACCAATTTTAAGACCCTCAAATCCTATTTGTTACCTCTTCTATGTAACAACTGATGGGAGATGTGGCCCACTTCTAGATTCAACTCAAACCAATTTTCTGATTGTAGCTCAAATCCATTTGTTGATTGTTGTTTACTGCATATGGTTATGGGTGTGAGTGATTCCAAAACATTTCATCCAAAATCCAGTAGAGAGCAGAGGCTATGGGCCATACCTAAAAAGAGAATCCTCTCGAGGGAAGCTGCCTCACTAACACTTTATGGTTTCTATGAATTGTATACTCATACTCTTACGTACCATTAAAATTTATATATTTGAGGGAACAAAGAATGTCATTTTAGGCACAATGAGATCATCCAAAAGAAGTCTACCAAACTGGAGGAGTCAAACTTTAATGAGTCAGGGTTTTCCAAAACCTTGTGATAAAAATGAAAGAATGGTATCCAAAGATGAAATATTGGAACAATTAGACATAAAGAGAAACAAAGTGGAGGAAATTGAGAGGTAGAGGTTGTTACAAGAACCATATAAAATTATGAAGATAATTTTCCTTGTTGAAAGAGGGTACAACTAGATGGCAGAAACACGGGTAAAACAAATTAATGTGCACAAAATAGAGGATTTGTAACCCTAAGAAAACTTCGCATAAAAATAGAAATTAAACTTAACCTAAAGGCCGATTGAAACAAAAAAATACAAAGTCTACCAACCTTTGAAGTAACATACTAATGCCTAAAACTAGTCTTCAATATCAATGCTAAGGAAATCTAAGCATAGAAGACAACTTGGAGTTCTAAGAAAACTAAAAATTGTTAAGTATTGAGCAAGATTTGAACTATTGATTGAGAAAAAGTGCTCAAAATTTTTAAAATCAAGCATCAACTCAGATTTTCATGTAAAAGAAGTCAAAGACTTGAAAAAAAACTACATGTAGCATGTTCAAATTTTAAAAGCAACAATTTAGATTTCTGAGCAAAAGAAAACCAAGACATGAAACAATTTTAAGTATCATATTATGTTGTGGTTGAAGTGGTCCCAATGGGGTTTGGTTTCCATCAGGTCTGAGGTCGCATGGTTGAACCCAAGATAAGATAAGGAATGCATGTATAACCAACAAAATGCAAGCATTGCAATAAAAATATAAATCGAGGCTATTAATCCCATGCATTGACTGAGCCTCTCTTGTGGACTATTAAATTACCATACCATATGATACCATGTTCTAAAAAGTTTTAAAATCTAGTAGCTTAGAGTCTTAAGCAAAGGGCCAAAACAAATAAATATTAATAAGTCTCATATTCTTAAAGACTAATTCTCAAATGTTGAAAAGTAGATAGTAGCTCTGATTTTCTAACAAAGGAATTTGTTCGAAATGTGAATAAAATAAAAGAACTTCGAGATTGAAGCTATTTTGGGATGACCCACTTAGAGAGGTGTTTTTACTTGGTATCATGTGACTGATTTGAAGAACACGACAGAGCTCGAGCATCTCTAAGTAACAAGAAATGTGAACTTAGGAGTCAGTAATAGATCACAAATGTACTTTGAAATTCTGTAAGAATCTAACAGCTACAAAAGCGTTTTTGTTTTTGTCCCTCTACAGTCTTGATCAAGAATTCGATGAAAGTTGAGTAATGAAAGTAGAATCAGATTTGAAAATTGAGATCATGCATTTTTGAACCGTCATCAATCCTCTTCTCCATAATTTATAAATCCTAATCACTTGTTCCCATAAAACATATAAGTAAATACATGGCCCATGGATTATGGAACAAAATTGGAAATGCAGGGGAAGTTGGGGAACCCAAAATTGATGGGAATTGGGAAAAAATCGTTCCCTCTAAAAAATCTATGAAATTTGCGGGAAAAATCAGTTTTGAAAAGATTCATTGGAGAGGATATGCAGGCGAAGTAACTCCAAACATGCCTTGGTTTATAAAATATGGGCGATGCATTTACCAAAAATCTAGATTCTAAAAAAAACAGGGCAAATTGACAATTTGTTCATGAAATTAGGAGGGCGAACTCTCTTTCCACTGATTTTCTTATTGCTTTTTAGGGGAAGAATAAGTTTCCATATCTATATTTTATTTTATTATATGGGATAAATATTCTAATTTTTTTAAACGCTAAGTAAATGAAAAATCGCCCCTTCAAAAATTGGAACCCTAAAATTTTGCCCATCTGCGAAATTTCGCCCCTAAAATTATCTATGCCCCAAACATATGAATGGATCTAATCTAAAATATCCTTACTTATATGAATTCTCGCTTTAAACTTCTATATACACTACTAGAATAAATTTAAATTCAAATGTTTTAAATTTGGAAGTAATTTGTAGTTAATGAGTGGATGTATCCCTTTCTTTCGCATATGACCCAGTTGTTGATGCTATAAATGGGTATATTAATTTTTCTCCTCTGATATCACCAATTCTTCATTTATTTGATTAATTTCATCCATCTTTTAAAGTTTTCTAGTGTCTGTAGCTTTCAAAACCACCAAAATTCCCTTGGACACCTTCGATGCTCCTCCTGGACTTGTAAATTTGTAACCTCCAGAATCATAAACTCCCAAAGAAATTAAATTCTTTTTTTGTTTTATGTATATGTCTTACATCTATTAACAACCTTAGAATGCCATCAAACATCTCAATATTTATGTTCCCAACCCTAACAATAGTACAAGAAACATTGTTTTCCATAAGAACAACACCACCATCAATAGCTATGTAAGATGAAAACCAAATCCTATGTGGACACAAGTGATGTGAAGAACAAGAATGTAACAACCAATCTTCATGATATTGTGAAACATTACAAATTGATAAAATTTCATCAACCATACTTGAACTTGATTCAATCGGACTTGCTTCCTTTTTGGAGTCATCCTTGGATTCTTTCCTCTTCAAACAATATTTCTTGAGAAGTCCTGATTTATTATAGTACCAACATTTTAGATTACCCTTCTATCCTTTTGACTTAGATATTGTTGTACCTCTCAAATGCTCCCCTTTTTCTTTGGATTGAACCCTAGCCACTATTGCTTCTGGTGTGAAGGTTTTTATATTGGATTTCCTCTGCACCTCCTCAAACAATAATGCTCCCACAACAAAATCATAGTCAAGAGTATCAGTTGTATTAAAGCTAATGGAAGTGACTAGGTAATCCCAATATTTAGAAAATGAACACAATAATGTGACCATCTTATCTTTCTCATCGATTTTTACATCCATACTAGTTAACTCACATATAAGAGTATTAAATACATTCAAATGTTCAACGATCTTGGTACCTTATTTCATGCATAGACTGTACAATTTCCTCTTCAAGTAGATTCAGTTAGTCAAGGATTTCATCATGTAAAGGCCTTCCATTCTGATCCATAAACTTACTATTGTTTATTCTCCGATGATATTGAACAGAATATCATTTTCCATACATAATTGAATAGTAATAAGAGCTCTTGCATCAAAATATTCCCAATCGTTGTCTATCATACCCACCAATTTATTTGTCTTTCCTGCCAATACCTTATGAAAATCTTGTTTCACCAATAGATCCTGCATATTAATCTTCCACAACTCAATTTTTTTCCCATTAAATTTCTCGACCTCGAAGTTAGCATTTGAGACTTTCGCCATTGGAATAAATACAAAAACTTTCAACATAAATCAATTTAATTCTTTGACTAGTAAAACATTGCACAACTCATGTCCCATATATATAGAATTTTTTTTAAATGGATAGAATTTTCCAAATAAAACTTTTGATTTTTTTTTTATAAAAAAATGTACCTCCACTAAATTCGTTGACTCTTCCACCAAATATGTGCACTCCACCAAATCTGTCAACTCTTCCACCAAAATGGTCCACCCTTTAGAGGGTTTTTGAGTCAGCTCCCTCCACAAGGGTTTGTAGTCATATTTACCTCCAAAATCAGTCTTATGCCTTCACTGCTCATGAACCAATGCAGATTCTTCTTCTATGCGTGGACAATACAATTTTCCTTACTCACAAACAAGAATCTCCCCTTTTTCACAGACATAATTCGATCTTCCTTACTCGTAGACAAGACTCTCCCCTTGTTCCTAGACAAAATCCAGTCTTCCTTACTCATAGAGAGGACATTCCCTTACTCACATATTCCTTACTCGTGGACATAAGTTGACCTTCGGCTTTTCTTCCTTCTCCTCGACAATGACCAACAATGAATTGCTTCCTTTTCCTCGTCAACAACTATCAACTATCAACAACAATCTGCTTGAGTGTTTAAAAAACATTGTCTCTTAGGTCATGAATAAATTGTGGAGGTAACCTATAGAAGCCCCTACTTTTGATCCATGGTTCTAGCCCAATTTGGACACTGTCTCCCTTTACTACATGTCACACTAGCCAATTCCCAACTAGTGAGAAAATTGTAATGATTTCTTTCAATATAATCAAGGCATTTTGGATTCTCTTAACATGATTTCTTACCCATTCATTTATTGTATTTGGAACTATATACTTGTCCTTTATGACTTGATCCCATAGCCTAGAACATTGAATTATTCACCATACATTCTTTGCAACTAATTCCTTAGAGAAAACAAAGCTATTCGTTAAGTACCACCCTCTTTGATCTTTTGGTATTGCTAGTTTTTTCTAAAAAAACTCCATTTTTTTCCTAGTTCTCTTGACCAAATGAAACTATAACATAAACACCATATCCTTTCCAATTCACTCCTTTTTGTATCCATGCAAACAACAACTAGTAAATTGGAATTGCTTCTCAAACTAGTTTCAAACCAACATCTAATTCAATCACATTTAAGGAACAAAGTGTGTTTTCATCAAATTAAATATGTTTTTTATTTAAAATAGTCCAAAAAACATTATTTTAAAAATTTGAAGGTGATTGAAATTTTTTCAAAATTTTATATATATATATATATATATATATATATATATATATATTTTATTCATAAAATTATCCTAAATATTCAAATTCTTGTTAAATTTACTACTTGAAAATTTATAAAAAAGGGAAACTCCATCTAATATTCATTATTCTTCTAACTTATGGGATATCTAATATTTTGAAATAATTTAATATTTTTAAAATAATATTAACATTTTATAAAATTATTTAGAAACTATTTTTATAAGCAAAGATAATTTTAAAAATTTAAAACTAAAAATAGTTTCCTTTACATTTCATTGAATTAAAATAATTAAAAAACAAATAAATTGGAAAAGTTATACTCATGTAGATATATTTTGGCCAATATAAACTTTAATATAATGAAAATTGATAAATTCTTATTTAACTTTATGAAAACTCATAAATTAGTAAAAATCCAAGAAGCATTTTGGTGGAGATAAAATTGGATTTAATTCTAAGTAATAAAATTTACAAGAATTTAAAAATGTAAAGATATTTAAATGAGTTCTACATATGATGTCACAATATTTTTAAGAATTTTATACAATTTTGAACTTTAACATTTTATGTTATCAATTTTGGTTAATGTAGAGAAGTTCGCCACATGATTAGACTCTTCTTCTAATACAAAGAATGCTAAATAACAAAAATATGGTAAATAAAAATGCATTATGTCTTTTGTGCAATGGTTTAAACTACTCTCTTAAACTTGTAATTAAATTTACACAATATACTAAACAAGTGATGGAATATCAATCATTTAATCAAATCATGAATAAGTGCAATATAAAATCAAAATCATTAACAATTAAACCATGAGATATAAGACTATGCATATTTATTATATTCAAATGAACCTTATTTAATGAATGGATCATCAAGGACATTATGCATAATAAGTCCAATCATAATGAGAATTATGAGTCAACAAAAAGAATCAAAAACTTAATTCAATGAAACTTTGCCAATTTAATAATTGATCTTAGTTTTAAGATACAAATCTCACAATTGCATAGAGTTGCATTAAAATCCATGCCTCCCCATAACTCTTTTGGCCAGCCTTAAACCAGGTCATATTTGAGTGATCAAATTGTGAAATCAATAATTGACTTTGCATCTAGCTTCTACCATCACTCAAACACACATTATAAAATATTCCTCACTTATATATTGTGTTAAAAAATCTTATATCCTATGTAAAATCTCATTATACCAATATATATGTATTGTATTTTTCATCATACTATTTGTTGAAGGAAAACATTAACTCAAGTAAATTAATCATAAATATTAATATTTAATTTAATTTTTTATATCAAAATTTTATACAATAATAAAACTCTTTTTAATATTTAATTTTAATATTTCCAACATTATAATTATATCAATTTTCTTAAAATCATATTTTATTAATATTTTTAAAGTAATTAAAACAAAATAAACAAATCATTTAAATTTTTTTTATGTTTTTTCATCTCTTTCAAGGATAACAAATTTTATCTTCTTCTCAAATCTTATCACATAATGAAAAAGAAATTACAAAATTTTCCACTAATATTAAAATATTTAATATTAACTTTTAAGATATCATATTTTATCAATATTTTTAATTTAATTCAAAAAATATTCACAAACCATTCAACAAACTTCATTTTTTTTTTATTTACTCTCAAATGATCAACTAATTTTATCTTCTCCCATATCCCATCAAATCAAATGATTAAAATTTGTAGGGTAAAATGATGGGCTCTCCCCACTAACATTACTAAATGTAATGAATATTCAAAAATTTTCTCACACAATGATTCACACTCGATGTTGTTCACAATTTTAAGATTTAAAAGCTTTTTAATGAAATGATTAATCTAATGTGAATTAGAATTACCATTTTATGTTAAAATGGATTTACACTATATGTTAATAAAATATATTTTACAAATCAGAACATGAAAAAGGGCAAAGCAAACCTATGTCTTAGTTTAGGGCATCATCTACATCAAAAACTGTGTTCAAAATAATAATTTGTTAAAATATATTTTACAAATCAGAACATGAAAAGGGCAAAGTAAACCTATGTCTTAGTTTAGGGAATCATCTACATCAAAAACAAAAACTGTGTTCAAAGTAATAATTTGTATGCGTTGACGGTAATAATTTGTATGTAAAATTCTCTTTTTCAATTTTAATATATAAAATATACAAAATAATTATGATTAGTATATTTTCAAATTGTTAAATAAAAAATGGGATATGGATATGTTGCATAAAGATTAGATTTATTTTTTTTGATCTTCATACATGTGATTTGACAATACCTAAATAATCCCAGTTCATAGAATGCCAGTGAACTTTTTATATGACTCGACACAATAAGATGCAAGGGTGATAATTCAAATGAAATATCAAATTATACAAAATGGCCATATATATTCCAGTAAGGGTAATCCATTTTTCTGGTTCCAGTCATTTCATATTCTAATCTTGTACAAAAGAGAGGATATTTTGAATGTTTAAAAGAAGTAATGGAAATTACCAACAGATGAGTAATTATTGAAATTCTCAATTCCTGTGATGTTAAGTTACTTTTGATGTTAAGATACCGGTTCCAAATTAGTCCCAGGTAACAGACAAATTAGTTAAAAAAAAAACCTATTGAAATTCCATCCATGTTATTGAAGTTCCCTAATCCATCCATGTTTTGAAATATTTCAATTAGATGGAGTCTGTGTGTTTCCATGTAATATCTGCATTAAGGCCAACCAGTATAAGATGATTCAGAGCACACAGATGGCATGAGGCTAATGAAAATCAATCAGCCTTGTTCTTCTGGGCTTGACGACAACAACAGGGCACTGTACATGGTGGACACAATAGTCACTCACACTGCCAAGGACCACCCTGCAAAATCCAATATCCGTGTTGTATTACAAAACAAAAACTCAAAAGAAACCTGAAAAGAGAATTGACAGTTTTCTGAAACAGCAATGACATGAATCAGTCCATGCCAAGCATAGCTATACCATTGCTTGTTTTGCAAATGCACTTCTTAAAGCTGCGAATAGGGGAAAATTTCGTTCACCAATACCTCTTAAGAGCCCCGTATCCATGACTGCCTACCACCAACATGTCAAGATTATACTTTTTGGCAGCTTTGCATATGACCTCCTTGGCATCACCAGTTCGAGCCTCCGTCTCCGGATTCACCTGGGACAGTGGCAAGAAAAAACCCTAAGGTTTTCTATTATGAAACCACAGAGGAAAACAAAACTTTGGTGTGATCAATGAAAGACTTTGCTCTGATCTTGCAATTGGTATGGTGATATTTTCATAACAAGAGTGAACTAATATCTCAGAACTTGCATGATAGGATGAATATCATGACCGATCTACTGATGGCGATGGGCTTTTCAATTAAATTTTGCAATCCTAATAACGTGGAGCTGATCTATAGAATGACCTTTGTCTTAAAGTTTGCAATCCTAAAGACCTTAATGGATGGAACCTGCTTGAAGTTAACTGTATCAATAAATTCTGAAATAATCAGAAAGGTACTTAACCATAAGTCCAATGTTAACCAGTTTCTTGTTGGAAGATGGGTTTTGAATTCCAGTAAGAAAAGACACTGTTATACCAAAAACACACTGTGTTGATGGATCCCCCGCCAAGATGGAGTTCTAGGGCACCATGATCCTCCCCGTGCAACTAGCAATGAAAGTATGCATGGAGGGATTCAATACAGTCAGCCAATGATTAAAGAAAAAGGGCTTTTCAATATTACCATTCAACTGAACATGAATTAAACTATATTAATTTTGAAACAACCCTATTATCTGGTTCATAGCAGCTCCTTTCATTCCAATGTAGACCTTACTCACATTTTTGGCTTTGCATATTTCCGTTGCTTTGGCCAAAATCTTCTCCGTAGATTTCTTGATATCGTTTTCCAACATCGTCAACACATCTACTGGCACCATGAAAACTGCTCACGCCAAACTGCAATCAGAACTGGGCCTCTAAAACAAA
>ML793375.1:7380-21203 GCA_009831015.1 Picea engelmannii | reverse complement strand
TATATATATATATATATATATATATATATATATTATTTCTATAAGTTTTGAAATATATATATATATATATATATGAGTGTAAAAGTTAAAAAAATTCAATATTTAAAAATTTACAAATTTGTTAGGAAATTAAACTTTTTCTTTTTTCATTATATTTTTAAATCAATTTCAAATTATATATATAGTGTGTAAAATATATATATATATATTTACAAACTTACAAGTTTGTTAACAAATTAACCTTTTTCTTTCTTCATTATATTTTTAAATCAATTTTAAGTTTTATAAATAATTGAATTATACATAATTTTTTACAAACATTTTATTTTTCAATTCAACTTTTTATGGTATTATGACTAAGGATTAGGAATAGGTCAAGAGAGATTCCATATCTATTAGTTCTATTAACTTTATTGTTCCTTCATGCTTCCTTGAGGCTTCTTTGGACAACATGTTGTTGTTTATATTAAGCTCCTTATAAAGGTGTTGGAAAGCTAGATATATGAATTGAGACTTAGTCTTTTTAATTCTATCCATTAATGTGACAAGCTTTAAGTCTGAAATTTCCATTAGCCCCCTACTTCAAAATGAGTTTGAAGTCTCCTATCACCAATGACTTTTTTCGATTGATATTTTCATAATCAACCAAAGAGCATAAAGTTTGACTATGTTATTAGAACTCTTTCGTACATTTGATATAAAATTGATCTAGTGATTATCTCTTTAAATATTACACCTCTTGCTCCACATTTTCAATATCTCTTTAAATATTACACCTCTTTAAATATTAACCAAATTTCCTCCTTGAATGTATGTGAGACAACTATATATTCTCCTTGAGTAGTGGATAAAACAATTATGTTTCAAGGCATTGACATCCAACAAACATGTCATCTTGCAAAAGTAAATACATAACATGAAGTAGATCTAGTTTTTTCGAAATGACTTGCAAAATGTTAATCAACATAACCACAAACAAAATCAGTGCAACCATGATAGGTGATACAATAAGCACTCATTCCTCAAAGATACCGAAGTACCCATTTTGTTGTTGTCCAATGTTCTTTACCTAGATTTTCCATGTATCTACTGATAACACCAACTACATGTGAAATGTCAAGTCTTCTACATACCATCACATACATTAAAATTCCTATTTCACTAGCATATGGTACAAAAGACATATAACCCTTTTCTTCTTCATTAATATGACACAAAATTGAAGAAAGATTAAAAGGAGAAGCCAAAGGGATATTTATTAGTTTCACATTATTCATACTCAATGTCAAAAGTATATTCTCCACATTCTTTTGTTGTGAAATCCAAATTTTACTAGTACTTTTGTCTCTATATATTTCAGTGCCCGATATTTGTTTTGATGCTCCTAGATCTTTCATTTCAAAAGTCATATGCATTTGAGCATTTAACTTGTTGATCTCAACCGTGATTTTTCTTGCAATAAGATTGTCTTCAACATATAACACCAAGATAATAAATATTCTATTTTCTAAACTTTTGAAGTAAACACAATGGTCATACTCACTTCTTCTAAAACTTTGTGTCACCATGAAGGAATCAAACTTGTGCCATTTCCTAGGAGATTGCTTCAAGCCATACAATGACTTGAGCTTGCATAAAAAAAAAAATTGTGATCCTGAACAAAACCATCTAGTTATTCCATATAGACCTTTCTCGTCCAAATATCCATGTAAAAATGTTGTTTAAACATCCAACTACTCTAACTCTAGATCAAGTAAGGAAACCAGAGATAGTACAATATGAACATAAGCAAGAATAACAACTAGCGAAACAATTTCATGGAAATCTATACCATCCAACTAAGAATAACCCTTTTCTACCATTCTGGATTTATATATTTCAACTTTACTATCAATGTCTTTCTTCAATTTGTAGACCCACTTACACCCAACAACTTTGCTATCTTTTGGAAGTTCTACTAGGTCCCATGTTTGATTTTTCTCCAAAGAATCAATTTCTTCTTTGATTTCCATCATCCATTCAGCATTATCTATATCATCTATTTCTTCCCGATAATAAGAAGGTTCTCCATCACCAATAATCAAAGAAACAAATGAAACAAAATTGGTATACCTCTTAGGAGGATTTTTGTCTCATGTAGATCTCCTTGGTGTTGGTTCTGGAATTTCCACATTTTCCTAAATATCTTTAGCATCCACAACTTATTTATCATCAGAAGCTTCTTCCTACTTCCATGTTTCTATATATGGTTAATTTTCCAACTGAATTTGTTGATTTAGTGGTACTTATTCCTATTTTAAATCAACTTCTAAAATATCTAATTTAATGAGAGGAGATTCATAAAATATTACAACTCTGCTAATGATGATTTTGTGGGCAGTATGATCCGACAATATATATCCTTCAACTACAACAACATAACCAACAAAGACATATGTTTTTGACATGGGATCTAACTTAGAAATATGATTTTTACGAGTAAGAGCACAAGCTTCACAACAAAATCTTTTTAAATTTGAGTAATCACAAGGATGACTTGTTCATGCCTCTTTAAGAATTTTACAATCTTTTGGAACTGATGGTGACCAATTTATCATATAGAAACCAATAGAGACTGCTTCTTCCCACAACTCTTCTTGAAAATAAGCATTCTTGAGCATGCTCCTTGCTATTTCTAGAAGAGTCATGTTCATGTGTTATGCCACACCATTTTGTTGGGGAAGTATATACTATGTTTTTGTGCCTTTTGATCCAAAATTCTTTGAAATAATTTTCAAATTCTAAAGAAGGGAACTTGCCTCCATTATGAGTTCTTAAACATTGGATTGTCCTACCAGTTCTCTTTTCAACTAAATATCTAAATTGTTTGAATACATTAAACACATTAGCTTTTCTTTTTAGGACATAGACCCACACCTTTCTAGAGAAATCATCTATAAATTTTACAAAATACTATGATCCTTAAACAAAACCATAGGGGATGGCCCCCAAACATATGAATGGATCTAATCTAAAATGTATTTTCTTATATGACTCCCTTCTTTAAAATTCTATCTACACTCCTTGCAGAAATTCAAATTCAAATATTTTAAATTTGGAAGTAATTTGTAGTTAATCAATGGATGTATCCCTTTCTTGCTCATATGACCCAGTTGTTGATGCCATAACAGGGTATATTCATTTTCCTCCTCAGATACCACCAATGCTTCATTTATTTGAGTACTTTCATCGAGATTGTAAAGTTTTCTAGTGTCTGTAGCTTTCATAACCACCAAAATGCCCTTGGACACCTTCGATGCTTCTCCTTGACCTGTAAATTTGTAACCTCCAGAATCATAAACTCCCAAAGAAATTAAATTATTTTTTTATTTTAGGTATATGTCTTACATCTGTTAACAACCTTACAATACCAGCAAACATCTCAATATTTATGTTCCCAACCCTAACAATATTACAAGAAACATTGCTTTCTATAAGAACAACACCACCATCAATAGATATGTACGATGCAAACCAAATCCTATGTGGACACATGTGGTGTGAAGAAAAAGAATGTAACAACCAATCTTCATGATATTGTGAGACATTACAAATTTATAAAATTTCATCAAGCACACTTGAACTTGATTCAACCATACTTACTTCCTTTTTGGATTCATCCTTGGATTCTTTCCTCTTCAAACAATATTTCTTGAGATTTCCTGATTTATTATAGTACCAACATTTTAGTTTATCATTCTATCCTTTTGACTTAGATATTGATGTACCTCTCGAATTCTCTCCTTCTTCTCTGGATCGAACCCTAGCCACTATTGCTTATGGTGTGAAGGTTTCCATAATGGATTTCCTCTGCACCTCCTCAAACAATAATTCTCCCACAACAAAATCGTAGTCAAGAGTATCAGTTGTATTAAAGCTAATGGGAGTGACTAGGTGATCAAGAGATTTAGGCAATCAACACAATAATGGGACCACCTTATCTTTCTCATCGATTTTTACATCCATACTAGTTAACTCACATATAAAGTATTAAATACATTCAAATGTTCAATAATTTTGGTACCTTATTTCATGCATAGATTGTACAATTTCCTCTTCAAGTAGATTCAGTTAGTCAAGGATTTCATCATATAAAGGTCGTCCATTCTGCTCCATAAACCTACTGTTGTTTAGTCTCCAATGATATTGAACAAAAGATCATCTGCCATACATAATCGAATAGTACTAAGAGCTCTTGCATCCAAATCTTCCCAATCGATGTTTGTCGCACCCACCAATTTGTTTGTCTTTCCTACCAATGCCTTATGAAAACCTTATTGCACCAACAAATCCTACATCTTAAGCTTCCACAACTCAATTTTTTTTCCCGTTAAATTTCTCCACCTCGAATTTAGCATTCAAGACTTTCTCCATTGGAATAAATACACAAACTTTCAACACAAATTAATTTAATTCTTTGACTAGTGAAACATTGTGCAACCCATGTCCTATATATATATATATTTGAAATGTCTTCACCCCACTCAATAAAAAAATTTTGACTCCACATTTTTTTAAATGGACTGAATTTTCCAAATATCTTTCCAAATCAAAGTTTTTATTTTATTTTTATAAAAAAATGTACCTCCACTAAATCCGTTGACTCTTTCACCAAATCTCTGCGCTCCACCAAATATGTCTACTCTTCCACCAAAATGTTCCACCCTTCAGAGGGATTTTTAGTCATGTCCCTCCATAAGGCTTTGTAGTCGGCTCTACATCCAAAACCATTCTTCTGCCTTCATAGGGTCATCACTGCTCATGAACCAATGGAGATTCTTCTTCTATTCGTGGACAATATTATTTTCCTTACTCGCGAACAAGAATCTCCCCTTGTTCATAGACATATGTGGATCTTCCTTACTTGTAGACAAGACTCTCCCCTTGTTCAAATAAAAAAGTCAGTCTTCCTTATTTGTGGAGAGGACTTTCCCTTACTCATGTATTCCTTACTCGTGGACATAACTTGACCTTCGGATTTTCTTCCTTTTCCTTGGCAACAACCAACAATGAATTGCCTCATTTTCCTCATGAGCAACTATCAACTAACGACCATATGCTCTGATACCTATGATTTCCTAATTTCTCGGGACTTACTCTTGTTTCATCCATTGAATTACAATGAGGCAATCCACTAATATTTGTATATGTGTTACTCTATGTTCTCGAGAAAATATCAAAGCCAATTTGAGCGTAATTAATTCACAAAAGTTATTTGATTCTTTGCCAACTCCACCTTTGAAAGATATACTATGGAACATATTAAGATGTAGGATATCTCCTACCTCACCCCTCGGAGGAGTTCCCTTAAAAGAACCATCAAAGAATTCCCATGGAAAATCTTTATTAACTACTTCTTCAGTTAGCTATATTATGTTATGGTTTTCTTGAAATTGAGGAAATGCAGATAATAAATTTAATCTATGGAGATCACATTTTAGAGGTAAATTATCACTATCTTCAAACAATTTTGAGTTCTCGTCAAACCATACTCCCCAAGAAAGAGTCAAATAAAGAGCTCCTTCTGGTTTCCCTATTAGTGCACCATGTTTTGAGAGCCTCCTCTGGTTTCCCAAAATTTATGAAGACTAAAACTATTACTTAAGTGACTTGACTGATTGCTTGTGAGGAGTTAGGAATTCCAGCTCAGATAGGAGTGATAAATCGCCCTTGCGAGGCAAGCTGGGAAGCTAGATGGACCATCTAGATTGTGTGTGGCCCCTTTGCGGCTCGGGGGGCTAAGGGGGAAGCAGAGTACCCCTAGCGATTGGCTGGGAGGTACTAGTGAGGTCTCGGTAGTCGATGAGCAAGAGAGACACGGAGCTCAAGTGTGGGATAGCGTCTTCGGGTTATTCGCCATCAGTCAAAGGTACGCAAGTGCATTATTTACTTAAAATAAAAGAATCATTATTTAACGTGTATATGAACCCTTATGATGTTAATGGATGTGTTAGATTTGGGATCATCCCTTTTCCTTGTCATTTAGTTTTTGCGCCTAGATTGATGTAACCCCCGTGATGCTTTCGATGAGCTATATTTAGGGCCTTGGCATTCTCCTCGGTTGTCAGCAATTTCTTTTGGTATCCGGAGATGTGAACAGTGATCGGCTTAAAAATGAGTGGTTCTTGTGGGATGGACTTGTTTCTTTTTTTTTTTCAGAGTGTTGTAGTGTAATGAGAAAAAATATATATATAATTTTTATTTGTATGTTTTATCTCTGTCGTTTTAAAATAGATAATGGGTAAGGAATATTACAGCAGCTTTTGTCAATTGTAATGGTTGCGCAAATTTTCTCAATGATTGTAAACCTCATTCTCATATTATTCTCATTATCGGTGTGGCTGGATTCATTGCCTCTCTTGTAGAGAATAGGATGGTCAAAAAATACCCTCATTTTAAGATTGTTGTTCTTAATAAGCTGGATTATTGCTCTGATTTGAAGAATCTGTGTTCATTGAAGTCATCCCCCAACTTCAAATTTTTGAGGGGAGATATTGCGAGAGCATATCTAGTCATTTATATTCTAGTTATAGAGGGAATAGACATGATCATTCTTTTTGCAGCACAGACCCACGTTGAAAAATTGTTTCAGGACAACTTCGAGTTCACGAAGAAAAACATCTATGGAACTCATGTCCTGTTGGTGGCTTGTAAATAGTTTCAGTTGTAAATTCATTTTTCCATTGAATCTACCAAGGAAACTAATTCGCTTATAGGCCTAGTTGTTCCTCAAGTTTCCTCAAGTTTTCCTCAAGTTTACACGAGCGAGATTTCTGTTGAGCATTCTCCTTGACGGGTGCCATCAACACCTCACTGGCCTTCTGTTGAAAAATGTTCCTTACCTGTGATTGCGCCCAGTACAAAAACTCTGTCAATACCTTGGATACCTGAGCATCGTCCACCCTTGGCCTACGTGCTTAGGCTGTTGGTTGTGTTTATAAATTTTTATAGGGGGGTGATCGTATTAAGGTCCCCCAATCCTTGCAGTGACTTGCCAATTTGGGTAACTACTGATTTACCCCCTTTTCCCAGGAAAATGTGATTTAATGTTGGGTGTTTACGTTTAAATTTTATGATATCTCTGGCATTACTTTTACCTTTGCGCGTTGATTTTTCTGATGTCGATGTTGAGGCTGCGCCTGTGGCCAACAAATTTTTCTATGGCGTAGTTGTTGGGTAAATTCTCTAAACCCCTCCCTGATCGCTCTATACATCGTGACAACACTATACGCCTGGAGCAACTCCTGAATTGATGCGCAGTCAGACGCGTTGTCTGTGTTGTCAGACTATGTTTGTTTACCCAAAAGGAATCACAGATTACATTATTGCTAAACCTGCGCATGCCCATGCTTTATGGACCGACCACACTAGTTGACAAGAGAATTGACAGGTGGTAGAGCATCTAGGTAAGGAAAATTTTGGGTATACCAATTTCAGAATTCCTCATTTGGGGAGGTAAGACAGCGCATGGTTGAGCTGTCCAATCTTGACCTGTTTCAAAAGTATTTTAAACAATCGCCCTTTTTTTTTAAAATGCCAGGCTTTGGCGCTTGAATTACTAAATCATTTTCCATAGGATGTGGAGGAGGATTTAGAAAGGATTCTGGCAGAAGTATTCCATTTTTACTTTTCCAGCCTGTTTTATTATTATTTCGACTTGACTTACAGTAGTTGCATTAGTGAACTCACTCCTCTATTACCCTTACACTTTAACCTTGTGTCACTAGTTAGCATTGAGGATATCATCTCATGCTTGATTCGTTGGACAGGACGTTTGGACTTGACAACTAGATAGCAAATTAAAAGGATATTAAATTTACCTCAACCTCTTCTGTTACAACCACTTTGATTTAATCGCATACAAGATTCTAGATCTCTAATTGATGAACAACTATTGGAATGTTTCCTGCACCAGGAAGAACAATAAAGTGCCTTTATTTATAATGATAGATTATTATAAGTTATAATGATTATTAATTTAGAACAATAATGATTACAATGTTTATTAAATATAATGATTATTACAATGTTAAGTTGTAACGATTAATTAGAACAATAAATTCTATAATGATCATTTAGAATGCTAAGTTATAATGATTATTAAATCATAACAATAATGATTACCATGTTTATTAAATCAGAGTGAACAATAAATTCTATAATGATCACTTAGAATGCTAAGTTATAATGATTATTAAATCATAACAATAATGATTACCATATTTATTAAATCAGAGTGATTATTTTAGAATGTCAAGTTTATAATGATCAATTAGAACAATAAAGTTATAAGTTATAATGATTATTAAATCATAACAATAATGATTACCATATTTATTAAATCAGAGTGATTATTTTAGAATGTCAAGTTTATAATGATCAATTAGAACAATAAAGTTATAATGATTATTTAGAATGTTAAGTTTATAATGATTATTAAAATTAGAACCATAAAGTGCCTTCATGTATAATAATAAAAGGTAAAGTGTTTATCAGGTGTGGTAAGAGTTATTGTTATTTTGTGGTTATTCACCAACACTTAAGATGTATTAAAACTGAAAATTTAGGCAAGGACATTGTGGTATAATGTACGGTTGTTGTTAATTTTACGATAATGAAATTCTGCGTGAAGCCAAAACCAGCCCATAGTAACGCCAGAGACACTACCCTTAACCATCCGTGAATGTCTTAATTTTGAACCTGTTGTTAATGTCCCTTAAAACTTGATTTAGAGTATGCCCGGATGTTTTTATGCACGTTAGACATGCATTGCACGGCTCATGATGGAGGTTAGGATAAGCTGTGCTAATTTCCTTACTGGATTTATTTAATGACCATTGTCCGGTAATGTGAAGGTTATTCATGCAAGGCTATGTGACTTAAAATAAATGGTGTTGTCATGTATGGAAAAGATATTGTAGTTTTATTTTTATGGATATCACATATTGTGTAAGGTGATTGTTATTTCTGCAAGGTTAATATGATATAAATGTAATGTGTTTATCATTTCATGACGACGTTATTGTAATCTCTATTGTCATTAATAAACATATATGGTGTAATGTCTTTGATTTAAGAACAATAGATTATTCTGAGTTAGCAAATGAGGGTTTCGGTTCATTGTAGATAATGTTGTACTTGGCTGATAAACCTTCCGTGTGTTTGGTTTGCTTGCGTCGGGTGGGATGTAGACACCTCCATGTTCCTTAGAACAGTCGCCAACCCTGAGACCTTAAATGGTTAAAATCGATGGGAACCTGGGTTTGAGCGTTGCTTATGTGTCTTTGAGGTCCTAACCATTGCAGGGTAGGACGGGCAGGAAGTCAGTCTTATTATGGTCGATTAATGGTCGTTTAATGCTTGCAGTTACTTGTTGTGCGCCTTATGTCTTCTTGTTGTGATCATCGTGGTTGCGTCTTTTTAGTCGTCGGGTGGAGACGTAGAGTCGAATATGTTTGTTTCCCTTGTACGCGCGCACACACTTTGTAAAACAAAAAAAAATAAAAATCCACTAGTTATACGAGGTTTGTAGTCGTGACGAATGGGAAGTTCGTTACATTAGTATATTTTCAAATTTTTAAATAAAAAAATGTGAAATGGATATATTGCATAAAGACTAAATATTTTTATTTTTATTTTTAAATTATAAAGACCACCAAATTCAGCTTATTATAAAAAAAAATAGAGATAGATGTTCTTCAAAATTTCAACCCCATATAAATGCATATAAATGTTCCTTAATCTCCAGAAATGTGAATTGACAATACCTAGATAATCTCAGTTCATAGAATGCCAGTGAGCTTTTTATATGACCCAACATAATAAGTGCAAACAGGATTATTCAAACAAAATATCAAATCATACAATGGCGATATATATTCCATTTTTCTGGTTCCAGTCATTTCATATTCTAATCTTATGATACAACTGTACAAAAGAGAGGATATTTTGAACGTTTAAAAGAAGTAATGGAAATTAACAACAGATATTACGAGTGACTATTGAAATTCCCAGTCCATGCTTTGAAACATTTCAATCAGATGTAGTCTCTGTGTTTCCATGTAGTATTTGCATTAAGGCCAAGATGTAGTCTCTGTGTTTCCATGTAGTATTTGCATTAAGGCCAACTAGTATAAGATGATTCAGAGCACATAGATGGCATGAGGCTAATGAAAATCAATGAGCCTTGTTCTTCTGGGGCTTCACGACAACAACAGGGCACTGTACATGGTGGACACAATAGTCACTCACACTGCCAAGGACCACCCTGCAGAATCCAATATCCGTGTTGTATTACAAAACAAAAACTCAAAAGAAACCTGAAAAGAGAATTGATAGTTTTCTGAAACAAAAATGACATGAATCATTCCATGTCAAGCATAGCGATAACATTGCTTGTTTTGCAAATGCACTTCTTAGAGCTGCAAATAGGGGAAAATTTCGTTCACCAATACCTCTTAAGAGCCCCGTATCCATGACTACCTACCACCAACATGTCAGGATTACACTTTTTGGCAGCCTTGCATATTACCTCCTTGGCATCACCAGTTCGAGCCTCCATCTCCGGATTCACCTCGGACAGTGACAAGAAAAACCCCTAAGGTTTTCTATTATGAAACCACAAAGGAAAAGAAAAATTTGGTGTGATCAATGAAAGACTTTGTTGTAATCTTGGAATTGGTACTGTGATATTTTCATAACAAGAGTGCACCAATATCTCAGAACTTACATGGTAGGATGAATATCATGACCGATCTACTGATGGCGATGGGCTTTTCAATTAAATTTTGCAATCCTAATAACGTGGAGCTGATCTATAGAATGACCTTTGTCTTAAAGTTTGCAATCCTAAAAACCTTAATGGATGGAACCTGCTTGAAGTTAAGTGTATCAATAAATTCTGAAATAATCAGAAAGGTACTTAACCATAAGTCCAATGTTAACCAGTTTCTTGTTGAAGATGGGTTTTGATTTCGAGTTAGAAAACACACTGTTATACCAAAAACACACAGTGTTGATGGATCCCCCACCAAGATGGAGTTCTAGGGCACCATGATCCTCCTCGTGCAACTAGCAATGAAAGTATGCATGGAGGGATTCAATACAGTCAGCCAATGGTTAAAGGAAAAAAGATTTTCAATATTACCATTCAACTGAACATCAATAAAAGTATATTAATTTTAAATCAACCCTATAATCTAGTTCACAGCAACTCCTTTCATTCCAATGTAGACCTTACTTACATGTTTGGCTTTGCATATTTCCGTTCCTTTGGCCAAAATCTTCTCCGTAGATTAAAGGAAAAAGGCTTTTCAATATTACCATTCAACTGAACATCAATAAAAGTATATTAATTTTAAATCAACCCTACAATCTGGTTCACAACAACTCCTTTCATTCCAATGTAGACCTTACTTACATGTTTGGCTTTGCATATTTCAGTTGCTTTGGCCAAAATCTTCTCCGTAGATTTCTTGATATCGTTTTCCAACATCGTCAACATATCTATTGGCACCATGAAAACTGCTCACGCCAAACTACAATCAGAACTGGGCCTCTAAAACAAACCCAAAATAGAATAAAACACTTCCAGATGAAAAGCCATCAAGAGCTCTGAGATGAATCAAGACAACAAGCTGATTCTACTGCTTTGTAAGTTTCTATGGCTAAAAAGATTAAAATCCTTTCAATCAAAAATACTAAAAGCTTTATATTATTTCACAGCGAATAAGATCCTACCAATCTCCATTGCAGCCGGAGAAAAAATGTTTGACGAGACTGACCTGGGCTTCCGGTTGCCAAAGCGGAAACTGGAGTGCGCTAAGCATGAATGAGAATGACTCTATCCTGCGATGTAAACATGTTGTTAAGAGCCCATTGGAGAACATTGATGATGTCGTCGCTGTTGGAAACGGTGACAACAAAACTCATCTGTGAATAGGATTCTAGATCCTATAAACCAGGATTTGTTGTAACCAATGAACCTAAGTTAAACTATGGATGAGATTACATTTAATAGTCAGTTTCTAATATACATTGCTATAAATTTGTATGCCCGTAGAGGCTGTGAGTGTGTTAGAGAGGTTTGAGATCCGACTGTAATCTCCATTAGCTGAATAATAAGATGACTGATACCTATGCTTGGTGGACGTAGCCCAACTTTTGGGTGAACCACGTAAACTGTTGTGTCTTTTTGTTTGCATATGTATTGATTGTCTTATGATAATTGTTGTTTCCGCACTGGCAATTACAACAAGTGGTATCAGAGCAAGGTTAAAGGAGATCGCAGCAAATGAGACCGAAAACCGCAGAGGATGCTCTCGATTTGGTGAAGGAGTAGCAACGTGGAGAGACTGCTGTTGTGGAGTCTCAAGGGTTGCTGTCATCGATCACTACTGTGGAGCGTGATCAATTCACTGCTGAGGGCCTAGAGCGCGGGAGAAAGGCGTCGAGATCCTTGTTGCAGGTTGCCTATTACGGCTTGCTATCATACTTACAAGCTGTTTGCCAGCAGAGACCGCGTGAGAGCACGCGTGACAGCCAGTCTGTGCATTGTTTTTGCTGCACAAATTATAATCGCTGCTGTGTGGATTTTGCGCGCGTCTACATTCTCCAAAGGAGCGATGAAAGCTTTGGTATGAATTTTTCAATTAACATTTTTCATATTGAATATTCGTATGAAGGATTCGTATGAAGACTTATGAAGGTTTTTCATTTTGACATTTTCCAAAATATTAAAGATTTTATATTTTTTACTTTTTTGGAAAGTATTAAAGAAAGGTTTTTATTATATTTGAGAATTTTAAATATAATATTAAAAGATGGAGGATGTTGAAGGGTGGAGGAATAAGGTGGAGTGACTTCCTTATGAATTTTTTTTTTAAGGTGTATGTAATTTTCTTTTGAAAACTACACAAGTTCATTTCTTCACACATATATTTTTTGGGGGCTTGGATATTACAAACAACAGTGTTTGTTTCTTTTTTATGTTTCCTCTAATGAAAAAGATGCAGAGTGCTAAGTTCAAAAATGAAAAGTTTAATGGCAAGAACAATTTCGAGATCTGGAAGGTTAAGATGCACAATCTGCTCGTGCAACAAGGCGTGGTGAAGGCGTTGTTGGGAAAAGCAAAGCAGCCCGCGTCCATAATAGACGAAGACTGGGATGAGATGGATGCGAGAGAACTGAGTGCCGTACGCCTGTGTTTGGCCGACGATGTACTATTCAACATTGTTACAGAGAAGACTGCAGCCGGTTTGTGGTCAAAGATGGAAAGCTTATACATGACGAAATCCTTGACAAACAGGATCTTTCTGAAAAGACAACTGTATAGTTTGCGCAAGAAGGAAGGTACGAAAATTGTTGATCATCTAAATACTTTCAATACTCTTCTAGTCCAGTTGAATAGCATGGGTGTGAAATTTGAATCCGAAGATAAGGCAATTACTTTATTGTGTTCTTTTCCCGTGTCATGGGATCATTTCATTACCTCTATTGGCTTCAGTTCAACAGAAACTATTGAGTTTGATGATACTGTTGGAGCTTTACTATTTGAGGAAACAAGGAGGAAATCAAATCTAGAAACCTCTACTTCTGAGGCATTGGTGGTCAGAGGCAGACCAAAATAAAGAGGACAGGGTTAGAGGGATTTCTCTCGATCAAAATCAAAAGGCAGAAAGAGCAAACTCAAGTGTTGGTTTTGTGGAAA
Source organism: Picea engelmannii (assembly GCA_009831015.1). Taxonomy (NCBI): domain Eukaryota; kingdom Viridiplantae; phylum Streptophyta; class Pinopsida; order Pinales; family Pinaceae; genus Picea; species Picea engelmannii. Next base: position 7,456 of record ML793375.1, on the reverse strand, counting down.
ATCCGGACACCTGAAGAAGGACTGTTGGAAGCGACAACAAACCTCCAAAGAAGACCCTAAAAAAGAGACGAAGGAA
>ML793374.1:467611-552857 GCA_009831015.1 Picea engelmannii | reverse complement strand
GGGTCTCGGACTACCATGACATCGATAAAGACAGTTTTCCCTCCCAAAGTTACAGGAAACTGAGGAAGGATCCCTAAAGGTTGACTAGTTCTTTTGTTAAAAGCTAACAGATTCTGTGTAACCGGTGCAAGCTGCGGACAACCTAAAGCGTACCAAGCAACATAAGACAAAATACTAACGGACGCACCTTCATCTATCAACATTTGAGGAACGTCTCGACCACGAACCTGTACTGTAATCTGGAAAGGAAAGTGAGAGGGAAGACGAGGTCCAGTTAGCGCACCCCAATTAAAAAGGATGGCCTCATTACTTGGAGGGGGTTTCACATGAGAAGGAGGAATGCCCCCCGGCACAATAGAGTCTGTATTAACGAGAAAAACGTGGGCAGTATCGGGTTTACTCTCTAGAAGGAGAGTAGGATCGATCGATGATTGGATCGGATCAACCAATGGTGGACTTGGATGGACCACTTTAGCACTCTTCAGAGGAAGAGTGGGACTGACCGAGGAAGGGACTGAATCAACCACTTTGACATTCCTCAATGGAGGAATGGGATCGACCGATGGAGAAACTGGATCGACCGCTTGGGTTTCATTCTCCAAGGGAAGAATGGGGTCGACGGGTGGAATCGGATCGACCGCTTTGGTGTCACTCTCTAACGGGAGAGTGGGATCGGCTGAGGAAGGGACTGGATCAGCCACTTTGACATTCTTCAATGGAGGAATGGGATCGACCGATAGCGAAACCGCATTGACCACTTTGGTGTCACTCTTTTGATGAAGAGCGAGGCTGATCGATGACAGAACTGGATCAACTACTTGGGTTCGTGGTTCAATCGAGGAGGAAACTAGATTGACCACCTGATCAACCGGACTGACCGGGGATGGAACCAGATTGACTAGTCCATCAACCAACGACGGGTCGGAGGAAAGCTTACGATAACCTTTTGGAAGTTGAAGTTTTTCCAAAAGAGAAGAATCCTCGTCCATGCGAGGACAAAGGTGAGAGTAATGATTACCTTTACATAACATGCAAGGGAAGTTGAAAGTTTTCTTCTTCTTACCAACCTGAACATCACTAGTTGATGGGGTATCATCAACATGACCGACAGAGGCCGATGACGTGGAGGACCACATTTATAAGACCTGGGTAAGACTGGGGCAATCCCTCAGAAAGTGGTCACCCTTACAAAGGCTGCAAGGGAATTTGGGTTTTGGATTCTTCACTTTAATCTTGTTGACCTCATCAACACTCCCAGTACTATTAACAGTAACTATTTTCTTAGAGCCAACATCTGATGTTGTTGGGGTCTTTGTCCTTTTTGGGTTATTCTTCTTCTTCTCTTTCCATTTCTTCTTCTTCTGATCAACCTGGCTACTTGCTTTAGAGATTTCACTAGGCGAAGAAGGAGAAATGGAAGGAGACTTGATGGACAAAGAAGGCGAAAAGTCAACATGAGGTTGATGTGTGGGTGGTGTATTGACATCCAAAGTATTAGGTGCAACTGAAACATTGGGAGGATTCGGGATCACCGGAGTGGGGAACAACCATACTGGTAATCCCATAGTGAGTCCTGGAAGACTCAGTGTGGCAACATATGGAGGACCAAAGTTTCCAAATGAAGGAAAGGTATAAAGTTCCCCAGGAGAAGGGATTCCTCCATTGGTACTCCCAAGATTCAACGCCATTAACACTGACTCGACCTAAGGTCCACTAAGTAAAACAAACAACACACGCTAAGAATCTAAGAAGAAAATAATCAAACAAAACCTTCCCACAATGAAACCACTAGTTGGTGATGAAATCCAACATCACGAGATCAAAATAGGAAGGGGCAGGGATAGAGCGGGTGGATCAGTTACGTTGATGACCTGCTTAATGGACTTACGCCTTGGTGCAAGCTTCCACACAGTAATTGTGGATTTACCCTCCAAGAAGCCCGAGTAAGTTTGACCAACGTTTGTTCCAGGTACAGTGAGACTTCCCTTCACCGTCACCTTGTGTGAGACCCTAAAGATTATGGCCACTAAGGTTACCAATTCGCAGTCAGCCCCTGGGTGGGAACAGTCGACAGTCCAATCCGAACGTATGGGCAGGGTATTGAGCCCGAAATCAACTAAAAGGCTTCCACACAGTAATTGTGGATTTACCTTTAAGCGATCCCCATAATATGATCTGACCACCACAATCAGTTAAACCACAGAGGGTCAGTCCCTGTAGCTCACCTGAATGTGACCTTGTGCATAACCCCTGTGTGAGAGGGGGATCCCAGGCAGACTAATACGACAATTGGATTTTACTCTCCCTACCGCAAGATACTAAGTTTGTTTGATAGCTTTGGAAAGTTATCCTTTCAACCTATTCCAAAGCCCTACACCTTAAACTAATGTAGGTTTGCTAACAAAGATGTAAAAGGTCTGATAAATTTTAGTTAAGCATTGATTTTAATGGCTGTTGTTTACTCAGAGGGTGTGCGAAAGTGAAACTGATGGAATGATGACTCAATTCCCAAAAATATGCATGAAATATGATAAGCAATCGTTTCTTTTCAATGAATACCTATCTAAGGGAGAGAGAGAAAGTTATTTTCACTAACAAGCACTGATAAGGAATGCCCTCAATCAATTTTGTTCTCAATCAAATCCAATATGATGCTACAACATTTCAGAAATGCAAACTAATATGCAAACTAATCATTAAGATGTACTTTATTGTTTGTATGCGAATGATAATCAATTCAATGCAAAATTTCTCTTGCCAACTACCCTTCCAGATCAAGGAGATTCAAATAAGAATATGCAGATTTCGCACAAACAACACACCCTTTTGCTATCAAACAAGGGAAAGAAAACCAAAAACACAAAAGGAAGGAGAAAGAGATTGGATCATATGACCTCAAAGAATCAAATGAGAATATTTACAGACTTCAAATGTCCTTCACTAGAGTTCCTGCTCAGTCGGATAGGAGAGAAGAAAGCAAGGGATCGATTTCAAGCTCTCAACAACAAAAACTCAAAAAGAATGAAGAAGGGCATAAAATATGAGAAAAAAGATGTTTACTTCTCAATATGAAGCATGTCAAAGGTAAAAGGAAGAATGATTGAATCACAAAACAACTCAGCAAGTCAAAAAATAGGGTTTTGACCTCCAAAAATTGCAATTTTTGAAGAGATTTTGGGCAAAAGAGGGCTGGCACTCTGGTATAAAGGCCACCAGAGCATTATAAAGCTCTTTCCAGCAGCTTAAGGGAGCACTAGTGCTCTGCTAACAAGGCAGGGGAGCACTGGAGTCCTAAAGCTCATAAAAAAGTCCAAAAAACCCAAAATTCAGTCAAATTTTGACAATCAGGCTGAGTGTGATGGATTGAAGATTCAATCAGCAAATGCAATCAGATAAATGGGGTGAAAAAGGTCTGAAAACAATCAGGTAAGACAAGTTCTATGAGGAAATACAAAACTAAGAAAGTTTTGATTCGATCCCCAGTGGAGTCGCCTGTTTATGTTGTAGGAAAATCTCCCTGCGGACAGGTAAATTGCCTCAAAGAGCTTGACCCTAACTCTAAGACAGAAAATGATTAACATGGACACTGACTTCCTTTCAAATCTATCCAAACTAATACATGAGAAGAAAGGATAACAAAATTACCTCTTTATCTATGTTTGTCCCTGCACGCTCCGAGTTGCGCTCCGATCCTTTGCTCCTCGCTGAGTTCTGCAGACAAACAAGATACGACCACTTCCTACTCTATTGATATTAGCTTGAAAATAGATCTATCTATCAATGATAAGTTCATGTAACATCAAACACAAAGTAGAAAGAAACAGGCCAAGCATGTCATATTAATGAGAATAACGACAACAATACTTACAATCGTAGATGCGAGTGAGACAACTTCGTCAAGTCCTCTTCGTCTAACCCTTGCTTGAAAGATCCACAACCTGGATAACAGCAGCTTCACTGATCACTCTCCTTTGGCTGACTGTGTGTTTCCTATGAGATCATAGGTTTCATGCTAGCAATTCTTCCTCCAAATCAGCTCCAACACCACTTATGAGATCATAAGTTTGGTGTAACTCTCCATTTCCAATCCTCTTTCACCATTAGAAAGCTTGCTTATATAGCCTTGGAGAGGCTTTAACCACTTGAGATATCCTTGGGGAAGTTGAGGATTTGCCTCCTTCAGTTGAGGATCTGCCCTAGGATCATGGTTGGACTAGGGATTCGAATCCAATTGCCTTCCAAGAATGAAAAGATGGTTCCCCCATTCATCTCAACATCTTAACAACTGCCCAGAATAGGTAGCTCTCCCTCAAAAGGGCCATCAGGGCGTTGTAGCGCTCCCTAGTAGGCTTTAGGGGGGCGCCAACACTCTCAAAATCTATAGTGCTCCCTCAAAAGGGCCAGGGGAGCTTTATAACGCTCCCCGACAATGTAAGGGGGAGCACCGGCGCTCCGAGATAGTGTAAGGGGGAGCACTCCCCTCCAAAAATTCAGTTTTTGAGGTGCTTTCAGATGGCAAAAGGTTTTCAAGCTTGTTGACTCATTTCTCCTCTTCCAAATAAAATGTTTGAGGTGTTTCAAGTTTCCTTCTCATGTCATTATAGGCACGACATAGGCATCATGGCATTATGATTTGTTTGATGTTTGCGACACTTGTGAGAAACATGTGACACTTGCGACCTTGTGAGCAAAATGCGACACTTGCGACCTTTGTAATGATGACACTTGCGACACTATCAAAGTGAGTAATTTCAATGTGTAACACTCACGAAAGAAACATGTGGGTTTAAGTTTACAAACCAATGACAAGGTTCCTACTTCCCCAGATACTGGGGCCCTTAGAGCAATGAAGGCCCTGGCGATGGAAAAGTGATGTTATTGCTCTCCTTGAATATTCAGGGGATTGGAGGCACCCTCAAAGATGCTTCGGTTCATAGATTGTTGGATCGTACTCGGTCGAACATTGTTTTTTTGCAAGAGAATATTTTCGATGAACAAAGAGCGAGAGATTTTATGCTCCAACTCTGTCCTTCTTGGGCTGCGACTGTGGTTAACTACATAGGAAAATCTGGTAGGTTACTGGTCTCTTGGGACCCAAACTCTTTTGAATTAAATCCCTTCCTAACGGTCGGGGGGATATTATTAACAGGTGTTTGTATTTCTTCCAAAAAGGAGCCGACACTTCTTAATGTATATGGGCCATGTAAAGACCGCAAACTCCTCTGGAGCTCCTTTGCTGACAGTGGTATCCTTTCTATTCCTAATCTTGTTTTCGCTGACTTCCTGAACTTCATTTTATCCTCGAATGAACATTGGGGGGGTTCTTTCGTGCCAGGCCCGACTGAGGATTTTTATAAATATTTATTCATCTCCAAGAAGCTGATCGATGTTAAGCCTCCCAAGATGGTCCCTACCTGGCGAAACAACCGATCTGGTCAAGATGAAATTGCTAGAAGGCTCGATAGATGCTTTTTTGCTGAAGGTCTCTTTCCTACCACTGGCTTATACAGGTCGTGGGTGGAATACCCCTTTGTATCAGATCACGCCCCCCTACTTATTCAATTAGAAAATTCCTCGGTGTACAAGGCGTTCCCTTACAAATTTAATGCGGATTGGATGAGGGATCCTGACTTTGTGAAGCTGGTCCATATTATTTGGAATGATCCTCACTTCCTGGTGGAGGGAAACAAATAGGTCAGACCAATTTGTAAACTGAAAGAACTAAAGAGTCAAACAAAAAAGTGGATTAAAGAAGTCAAGGCGAATGAGAAATTACAATTAGTAAATCTGGAAACTGATATTGAACAACTTTTATTTAAAACTGTCGAGACTCCCTTATCATTGGAGGAAGAGAGACGGCTTGGTAAGCTGGAAACAAACAATAATAATTTTCTTCATCGGGAGGAGGAGGTTTTGCGAATCCGAAGTAGGGTGACTTGGATTAAAAGCGGAGACTCAAATACAAGATTTTTCCATAAGATGGATAGCTTCAACAGGAACCGAAAACACGTCTGGGAGATTCAAAATGGCAGCGGAGATACCATTATTGATCATAAGGCGATTAAAGAGGAGGTTGTTAACCATTTCAAACACTTTTATAAAGAAAAAGAGAGAATCAAATATAATGATTTGGTCAGAGCTTCCAGCCTTTACTCAAGAATGGTGAATGGGAGGAAGTCGAGTCTCTTTACAAATCTGTAACTTTGGAGGAAATTAAATCTGTTTTTGAAAACTTCAAAAAAGAAAGAAGCCCGGGCCCTGATGGGTGGACATCATAATTATTTCTTTTCTTCTTCTATCTTGTGGGAAGTGACCTTCTGGAGATGGTGGAGGACTCAAGGAGTAAAGGTCATCTTTGTGGAGGTATTATTTCTACTTTTCTGGCTCTCATCCCGAAGGTAAACAAGCTGGTCTCCTTTGATGACTACCATCATATCTTCTTATGTAATCTAATTTATAAGGTAATCTCAAAAATTATGGCAAATCGGATAAAACCGATACTGTCAAAGTGTCTCTCTTCAGAGAAATTGGGATTCCTGAAGGGTAGGAGGATTCAGGACGCAATTGGGATGGCTCATGAAAGCTTCCATAGTATTAAAAAAAAGAATTTGAAATCTCTGGTACTGAAGCTGGATCTTAAAAAATCCTATGATAGCATAGACCGGGAGTACTTAAGGCTGGTTTTACTCACAGTTGATTTTAGATTCAAACTAACAGATTGGATAATATGTTGCGTAACTAGTGCCAACTTTGTTGTCTTGATTAATGGTGAGGTGACAGATTACTTCAAGGTTTACAGGGGGCTTTGTCAGGGATGCCCATTATCCCCGTATTTATTCATCTTGATAATGGAAGGTATTAGCCTAATGTTATCCAAAAGAAGAGCCAATCACAATATTTCAGGTATAAAAATAACAAATCTTTTAAAAATTGTCCATTTAATGTTTGTTGACGACGTTCGGGTAATGTCAAAGGCAGATTCGTTGGAATGGAAAGTGATCGTAGACATTCTCCAAGATTACTGTCTTGTTTCCATTCTTTTCATAAATACTTTGAAAACTACAGTCCACTATTGGGGGCTCAAGGAAGTAGAGCTATCTCCTTTAAAAGATATATTACCCTTTACCTTTGCTGATTTGAATGCTGGTTTCAAGTACCTAGGTTACTACCTAAATACGGGGTCCTCAAAATCTGGTGATTGGAGCTGGCTGGTGGAAAAAATCGAAAATAAAATTTGGTTGTGGTGTAATAAATGGCTATCACTCGGAGGTAGATTTATCCTGGTAAAAGCAGTGTTGGAAAGTCTTTCGGTGTTCTAGATGTCCTTGGAGGTGATTCCAAGAACTATTTTAAATAAAATCTGTAAGTTAAGTTTGGCTTTCCTGTGGAGTGGACATAAGGAAAAGTTTCAATTCCATCTCTGTAGATGGGATCTCCTGGCTAGACCAAAAATATATGGAGGATGGGGGATCAGAAATATTCAAACGTTCAACTCGACATTAATAGAAAACACCTTTTGGAGGGCGCTGACTCATGGCAGCATTTGGAACAAAATTCTATTGGGAAAATACCTGGGTAATTATTTGATTTCTAATTGGCTTCAGAAGTCTTCCCACCAACAACAAAAGGTGTCCATCTTTTGGAATGGCATGACCAATTTTTTTTGTTGTGATTTTACATTCGATGCGTTGGATTCCTGGATCCAGAACTTCAATTTCTTTAGGAAGGGACCAGATCATCGGTTTGGAGAACCGATCTCTCCTCTCTGAATCCATGTGCTCGCACCTGTCAAACATTCACATCACCTCTCTTTCCCAAGCGAGAGATACTGATAGCATTTCTTCCTTTCCGGGTCGGTGGCGCAGTAGCGATTCTTTGAGTCTCGGTGGTCAGGATGCAATCAAATGGAATTCCTTCACTAGTGCTTTAAGGGACATGGGAATTACTCTTAGGAATTCAACATATTCTCTGGTTTGGGCAGGTGGGGATTCGTCTGGTGTTATCTCAACAAAGAACCTTTACCAGGCGCTCATAAATTCCTTCGATTACCAGGTTGACAACTCTTGGTTTAGACAGTTGTGGAAGTGGTCGATCCAACTCAAAATAAAGTTGTTTATGTGGCTAGTAGCAAAAGATAAAGTACTTACCTGGGAATCACTTCAGAGGAAAGGTTGTCAAGGCCCGAGGGTCTACATGCTGTGTAATTGTAGTTATGAAACTATCAACCATCTTCTAAGTCACTGTTCTTTCACGAAATCAGTGTGGCTCCATTTATTTGATCTCTACAGAGTAAAAACTTAGTGGGTAGGCAACTCAGTCTCAGATTGTTTTATCGAATGGACAAAAGATAATTTGCTCCAGCAAGTCTGGTAGCTACTACTTGTTGGCACATTTGGACTGAGAGAAATAAGGCCTTATTTGAGGAGCGTTCCCCCTCTTACCGCTCAGTGGTGCACAGGATATCAGACACTTTTTCTTGGTATCCAACTATCCCAAAGTCTATCCCAAATAGAGTTTATGATTTTACTTTGGTGGAAGGCTTCACTCTAGACTGCTTCGATGGAGTAACACTAGCAAATGGTGAGTGTTGTGGAGCAGGTGGTTTTTTCAAGACTCATGCGACAAGGATTACCAAATGGTTCCTAAATTGCGGAGCTGGAACCAACATAAAGGCAGAGCTCTTGGGATTGTGGGTGACTCTCACTTTGGATACGCTCTGGTTGATTGGAAAAGTCCAAATCCTGGGGGATTTGAAAGTTATTATAGATTGGATAAAGCAACATGGTTAGCTCCATGTAGTGAATATTGAATGTTGGAAAATAAAAACAATGGAACTGGAAAGTAAGTTCAAAGATATAATATTTCATATATGGATCATAATAAAGAGGCCGACTTATTGTCAAAGAGGGCTCTCAATGAAATTAAAGGTAGTCTGTCAGTTTATCATTGGGAAAATGGGGAAGAAATCTCTCATACTTACCTTAACATCTTTGAAGACTGAGTTGTTTGAGAAGTTTGTGTAGTGTCTTTGTAGTAAAGATGTGAATGTAGTTTTATTTTTGGCAGATTTCCTTCCCATATTCCGATTCTTAGTCTGAGGTTTATTGTGAACAGATTGTAGAATTGTATCCAACACAACCCTTAATACCTCTTTGGGATGATTAGGCTGTTTTAAATTCCGTATCCTTCAGTATTGTTTCTGCGTTTGTAAAAGAAATTATATCTAATATAATTTTGAGACATTTTTCATTTGGGAAAAAAGGTTATTTAGTATTATCGATTTTCCTTAAAACTAAATTTGAAATTTAAATTGTTCTTACTATAAATATCAAAACTTTGCACCAAATGTCTCAAAGTTTTGAACTTGGCTAATTTTATAATTCTTTTTCAAAAAATTACATTTCACTAAATTTGGTTTTGTATAGACTTAAATATTTAAGTACTCTTTTTTTATAGCACTTAAATATGTACAGAATAACACATAATGATAACAAATTTTATTAAAAAAACAAATAAATTAAAAAAATAACTTTAGATACCAAAAAAACTAATTTTGTTTTTATTTGAGTATAAAATGATTATATATATATATATATATATATATATATATTAATAAAAGTTTTACATGTTTATTTAAATGATCCTTAAATCTTAATAAACCTACATTCCATACAAACAATCTTCAAATAGTTTTACACCACTACATTTATGTTTTATATATATTAGTTATAATTTATTACTCAAATAAAATTTATTCTACAAGACAATTTTGAAATAGTTTTACACTATTGATAACACAATGCCCACTAAAATAACACCAAAAGTTAACCATATCAAATGTATTACTTTAATTAGTGAAAAATGAATATAATTATGTTTTATATATACTAATTATGATGTACTACTTGAGTAGGCCTTGTTCCAAGAACATGTACAATTTATAATTTATATATTATGTAAGGTTCACCTCAAAAAATCCAGGTAATAAATAGGTCAAGAAAAATCCATGTACACGTGGCTTGGGTAACCCTTAGTATTCTAATTTTTAATTTGTGAAATTTGGAAGAGATGGCTTAAGTACACTGTAGTATTTTAGTTTTTAGTTTGAAAAACTTGGAAGGAGATGAAATTGGGATAAGGTCATAAGAGAAAAAAGGTATGAGTGGTAATATATATATATATAAGCCTTGTTAGTGATGAGATGAGTGAAAAAAACTTTACAACTCTACTTAATAGAGCCTTGGAACCTTTAAACTTAACAACCCTACATTTTAGAGGGGAAAACTCATGCTTAAGGTTTGGAGAAGAAGGTTTGTTAAAACCGTACACAATGGATTGCATTTGAAATATCCTCAATTTAGGCCTTATTATGTGGAGGATTTCTTGATATACATGTATAGAAAAATCAAGATCATATATGCAACATTAATAACTAAAACTCGGATCTAAAAATCTGAAATAGACAAAAATAAATCCTTCATGTAACAAATGAAACAAGAGATAAGATAAAAAAAGAGATTGGAGGACTCAAAGCTACTAGAGTGTAACCATCATCACCACTCCTTAAAATACATCATACAAAAACTTGAAATATCTAACCAATTTCCTATGGTGTGTTGTATATGACTTTGGCACTTCGATGTGGTCATATAAATGCTCAATATAACCATGATTATGTCCACTCTAGTAATCAAGTGTTACTTGGCATTAGATGTCCACATCTTCAAGCCAATGTGTTTGAATAGACACAATATATAATGGCTATGTGCTTTGGTGGAGATTAAAATAATACTTGTGCATGAGGTTGTCCAATTTATAGTGAAAAGATTGACTAAATATTTGCTCATATATATAAAATCATTATGATATCTTATGCTCCACGTATTTCACTGAATGGGTAAAGTTTATATATATATTACTCAATAGTTAAACCATTTTGTTTAAAAAGAGTTATAACACATCCTATGAACATAGTTCACACTTGCAGAAATTACATATATGTATTAAAATGTACACATCCATGAAGAGGTAAGGATATCTCCATAACAATTTTAAATATTGGAGTGGATCTTGAAACAAGGACTAAGAAGATCAACCATGTAAGCACAGTGCTCCACCCTAGGTGCGACGAGAAAATATCCACTCGCACAATTGCTCTACCATGCTAGTAGAACATTATAGTGAGGTATGGTGGACTTGTTTCTTGCATAGATCATTGCAATGTAGAGTTGGAAAAACATGTGCTAAAAAATATTCTTGAGCTATACCCTAAAAGTCTTGGAATTTATGTGTTTCTTGCAAACATTGATGTTTGCATTAGAGGGTGGGAGAATGTAAGAAATGCAAGAGAAATGTTAAAATACAAGGGGTAAAAAGAATCTAGGACGTCGTTTGATTGAGATCAAAGAAAAAGATTCATGTAGTCATAGACACTGAGCATGCCCATAAATAGAGAAAATCTACTTTGTGTTGAATACTCTTGTTGGACAGATGGGTGATGCAATGTAAACAAATAGACCCGATATTTTTCTCCATTTGGTAGATAGGGAGGAGAAGGAAAACATCCTTTACAACCACAATTCAAATCTAAACATTTGAAATTTGGGTTTTTTAATATCAAGAGTGGAGCACATATTGAGATTGACAAGAACAATGATTTGTGTGGTATTTGTCACAATCTTACTAAATGCATCTCCAAGATTTTTGTGCAAGATATGCAAATCACTTCCCAAGTTTTAGATATCGACAATACTCTCATGGAAATTGTTGGTGATGCTACAAAAACCAAGCAACAAGGCTTTGCCATAACCACAAATTTATGCCTATTTCTTTACTTTGCACTATGTCCATGAATTAATCCTAAGATGACATGGTATTATGGAATTATGGAGGTGTTGGATTTTAACCTAAGGGTAATCAATTATTGTATAAGTTTTTTTATCACACAGATTGTAGCTTGGGAAAATCCCAACCCAAAACACAAAGGTGAGACAACTGCAAGAGTACCTACCCACTGCCACCTTAGATAGACACACCCCTCGCTTTAGTGATGATGAAATCACCACAAGAGGGGAATCTCTATGACCCTAGGGGGATTGAGATGAAAAATGATGTGATGATGAGTGAAACCCCTATAGTTCAAACTTGGAGATGAAGAGTGGCTTGGAAAAGAGTCTTGTGAAGGAGGAGATGGTTGCCTGGTGTTCTGTACCTGTAAAACAATATTAATACTACCTGGAACAAGACAAATGATCATAAACCAAGACTTTTATCAAAAGGGATCAAGAAAAAATACCTGGTGTACCAAAATGTAGCAGTATGGAAATATATAGATCAACAAATAAATATGTTACTAGCTGCAAAATTAACCATCCAAAATATCAAATAATCATTGGGAAATCAAGCCCTAATCATGTGCCAGGATAATATCCCAATACTTAAACACAAGTTTTGATGGAAAAATAGAGTTGCAAAAAGATGTTATTAACAATACACTAGGGAAACCTTGTGGCTGTAGAATTTTTTTTCTACAACATCAAGTTCTAGCCACTGAAATTTACAAGAAAAACAACTAAATGAAATCCCTTGACTAAGAGAATAATTAACACCAATTACTTGCAATTTTCAGCAGTAGAAAGAGTAGTAAAATATGATTAAAGAGTGAGTATGTAGAAACCCTAATGGTTGTATCCATTAATTTATAACAACAAGTGGATCACTTGGATAAAGGAGATGCCTTAGGGATTAAACAAGATAATAGCATGTAGAATCAATTCCAACTAAGACAAAATTTGCAATATCTCATCGATTCACGTATACCAATGCATTGATTTTAGATCTCCAATGAAAATTAGATTAGTGTATTGTCAATTGGATTATGGGGTCTTTTATTGTAAGAACTAGTTGTGTTACCTCTCTAGTGGTGTAATACTTTTTAGACCCTAGAGAAAACACAACTAGCAAGGTAAATCTAGGAGGGTGTAAGCCTTTTTACTCCTCCTAGCAACCTTTGAAAAGTACTTTATCCAAGACAATAATGACAGATCTTAGTGGAGGGTGTATGTATTTATACTCCTCCAAGGGTTTAGACAAGAATAACCATGAAACAAGAATACATAACAACAATATGCAAAAAATTCCTTACCAATTCCAATAGATAGCAAGTAAAAACCCATTCTCTACCAAGAATATCACACCATAAAGCAAGAACAAAGATTCCAAGAGATAGTGCCTTATCTTCTTCCACCAAAATACAAGTACTAGCATCCAAAAGCATGAGAGAGAGAGAGAGAGAGAGAGAGAGAGAGAGAGAGAGAGAGACGTGATTTTCCCAAGTAGGGCAAAAATTTCAGCCAACACTTATGTAATTCTCAAGTGAGTTATGTCTAAAATGAAAGTGACAAGGGCTTTATTTATAGAAGCCCTTGTAAAACCAATTTGTCCACATAATTCTAGGGTAAAACAAAAATTAAGGAGGACGACCTCCTCAATTTTCCCCTTTACAAATTAGAATTTAAATTTACAAAAGAATAGATCCCTAAAAGATGACATCAAACCCCTTAGCGGTGACGTTTTAGCATAAGAAGCAAGACGTTGACATTCTTGAGGGAGACACTAGGCCTCCAAAGGCCATATCTTCAAGTGAAAGATCCTTCGTTCATCAATAAGTGTCAATTCATCATCAAACCATCCAACACCACCAAACCCTAGCCCTCTGGGTATGTTGCCATTCCCTAGGAGATGACGTTTTGAGCCTCCAAGGCCAAACATTGGGTAGGGGGGGATAGTATCCTTCTCCAAGGTGTCCCCTAATGCCTCCAAAGGAAATTTTCATCATCCGTGTTTATAAATAGAAGGGGGCACATCTTCAAACCTCTGGGATTCATGCCCAAAATGAAGGTCCAAGTGACCTTGTGCCTTCATGATCAAACTTTCACCTGTCAAGGTCCTGCAAAGACAAACAAGTACACCCTCCAAGGGTCCACAAGTCACAATATCATGCCAAGTAATTCATATATAATAAAATAACCACTTGAACATGTGCATCAAATTCCCCCTTTTCAAAATGAAAAAATGCTCAAAGACCTTATACAATTTGCCAAATTTAGATATGGGAGGGGTGTCATATGTCCCAATATTGGGTGAACCATTCCTCAAGTAGGGGATGTTGCCAAGAAGAAAAATTTCTAAGTCATGTAGTGAATGTGAGGTGGATGGAGTTAGACTTATAGCTATGGATTTTCATGACATACAAGGGCTTGTACTGTCTCATTTAGGGGTGCCTTTGTTGAGGGCTAGCCACATCCTTTTCCTCTTTTTTGTTTTTTAAGGAATGTTTTTCCAAGCCCTTTGTTAGCGTAATACTCTTGTTTCCCCCATCTTGTAATTAATCATGATCACCATTCTATGGCATGGGAAGAATGTAAATGTATTATTTATATTGCCAATGAATGATTGTGGGGGTAAATCCTTGAAGTACTGGCCATGATATCACTAGAGGAAAGAATGAGGAAATTGTGGAGAGGGTTCATTAGTTCAAATGATCCAAATTCCCTTTGCTGAGATAACAAGCCTCATCTGGATCCCAAGGAGAGGAATCAATTAATGAAGGAAGGACTAGTGGTTGGATAACCATCCACCCCATGAATGGAAGCATGGTCTAACTAAAGAATGTCAGCCTGAAGTACCATAGGGTCTAGCAGATGAAGATGACCCGAGTTTCCTTCTAACAGAAGGAACAGGATGGGTCGAGAACCATCCTGGGAAAAAGATATACATAAGATAGAGACAAGGAGAAGAGAGAGGGAGGAGGAGGCATGTGTGTGAGGCTCTGTAGAGAGAAGGAGAGACACCAAACAAGAATTCATATAGAGAGGAGAATGCGCAACCCAGACATGCAGAAGAAAAGAGGAAGGTTGTGAGCTTGATGTTGGGGAAGCATATGATAAACCTCGTAAAGATTTTATGACGGAGAGAAGGTCTCAAATAAATGGCATATTTCCCTAGTGATATCATGGCTCGGCACGAGGGTGGCCAAAGTGATAAGAAGGAATGCCTCTAAGCCTATGGTTGGGTGGAAAGGTGCACACCCACAGTCAGTTTGTTGGCTACAATCTGAAATAGATAAGTATTTTCATACCTTGTATATTTGAGTTATAACTGTAAACTAAAGTTGGATATCCTGTGAATGTTTCAGGGATGTTCAAGTTGCTTGATGATTAGACTGTGTTACCTTATCCTTTGTTTGATTGTGTATTTAAGCAAGTAAGAAACTATATGGTTTGTGCATGTAAAGGCTTAGGCCTTGTAGTGGCTCAAGTTAAAGAAAATGAACTGTGAGTTCATCGACCTTGGGAACAATTTTATGTATACATATCGCCACTTCCCGTTGTTTTGTATGTCTTGGAATTAGGAGTTTTTTAAGCTTGGGAGAGGTAGTGCATGTATGCACAGAGTCCCTACAAGGCGGGCAGAGACCAAGAACCTCTTAAGTTCCAGATATTGGTGAACGAGCGCGAGGGGTGCGTGGGAGGTTCTTCTAAGCCTCAATCTCGGGAGAAAAGGCACAAAGCGCGCACCCACACCTAAGTCCTTTAGAGAATATGAAGCTCATGAAGGATAGTGATATTTAAGTCTAAAAATGGATGATCCTTTCATTTGGGAGATGAGTGGATGAGATCTGTTCGGGAGGATCCAAGGTTTGTCACGACCGTTGGAATTGGAGAAGGAGTGAAGGGGTTAACTCCTTGACTCCTTTAGTCTTTGTGAGTTCAGTGAATGTTTCTATTTTTTGTAAGGGAGATGAACCCTCTAAAGTATTTCAGTCTGAAGCGAATATCTGTGGGTCTACGTGGATATACCTTGACCATCAGATTTAGTCTATGGTTAGTCCGATGCTAACCAACTCTGGGAGTCACGAGGAGTTTGCGTAGAAAAACTCCTGAATGTCGAATTACTGAAGTAACAAGAGTGGTAGATCTATGGATCTACGTGGCCAGATCTCGACCATGAGATCTGAGTGATGTTAGAAGGATATCAGTCTAGAGTGACATAACACAGTGATGTCATCCAGGGTGACGTGGACCCACGATCAACGTGCCACATGTCACCTGGATTCGAACATCTCACACACCCTATAGGTACATTAACACATGACATGTGTCACCCATTGAAAATGGCCACGTGTCCTCTCTGCCTTGCCACGTTTCATCTCTGGAAATTACCCATTTGGTCCACATGGCAGGAGATCTCGTAGTCCAAAGACTCAACACTTTGGAGGAATTGGGTCAAGAGTCTTCAAAGTGTGAAAACTCTCGAAGTCGCAAACGGTGAAGTGAATCTCAACCGTTGACTGGTAGAGGAAACGTGGTGCTAGATCTGAGAGTTCGAAGACTTGTCTCTTTGGGGGATTCACGATGTGAGGATTTGATAAGATCCAAAGACCATAGTTGTGAAGTAACAGGAGCCGTGGATCTATGGATCCACGTGGACAAATATCAGCCATGAGATTTGAAAGAAGTTAGAACGTTGTATGTCGGGGGCTGACGTGGCTTACTGACGTCATCCAGGGTGATGTGGACCCGCAAGTAAGGTGCCACATGTCACTGATATGTGGGAGATTAGAATAATCCTTATTCCTATTATAACATGACACCTTTCATCCCCTAGTGAGGACAAGTGTCACCCCTGACCCTCGTCACGTGTTAGCCTCTAGTTCATGCCCACCTAGCCAACGTGGATGGTGACGTGACCAGGACTCTGGGAGTCAAATATTTTGGGAGTTCGAAATATTTGGTGAATAATATAGTAGAGGGATGATCAACGTCGATCACCGATTTCCAAATGTTGAAAATTTCAACGTCGATCACCGATTTCCAAATGCTGAAAATTTCAACGTCGATCACCGATCGCCGAACGCTGAAAACATTCAACATCGATCGTCGATTTTTGAATGTCAAAATCATAGAACGTTTATCATCTAATGTAGAATGTCGAACACTGAAAAAGGGACGTTCAACATAAAATGTCGAACGTTGATTGTCGAATGGACAAGGCCATGTGGAGATATTTTGGGACTTCAGGGAGTATGCATGCAGTAAGAAAAGGGGCATTCAACGTCGAACGTCGAAGATCCCAACTAATAACACCTGGGTAACTTCGGGAGGCTTTATATTATAAACCAGGGATTGTATTTTGATCCGGTAAAATTTTTAGGAAGCTACATATGAGTAGAAGAGGATGAAGACCTTAGAGAGGTGATTTGAGATGATTTTGAATGAGCAAAAATTTGATGCCCCATCCCTAGAAAGGGTATTCAAGGGTTGGGTGTGTTACAATTAGTCATTTAATTTGCATGTGTCACCAAGTTGAAGACAATAAAGGGCACTAAAAAGTAAATGCATAGCCCACATACTCTCTACCTTGGTTTGCATGCCTTTCCAAGTTGAAGACAATAAGGGGCACTAAAAAGGAAATGCATAGCCCACAAATGCTCTACCTTGGAAAGTTTCAATATTTGATTCATTATTTATTTTATGGGTCCTTTAATTTTTTTTTAAAAGTTCCATTTCTCTTAGGATCTTGGGGAAATACTTTATTGCATGATGTTTTTTCTAAGGAACCTCCGATCCTAATGACACCTTCTTCCCATTAAATGAGGTACATGCCCTTCTTGGGTCAATAAGCCCAGAAACATAAAAGGTGGGGAGACATAGGGGAAGAAGTGATGGAAGGTGTAAAGTATGAGTGGGAATGGTACAATGACCCTTTAAGGAGACCCAACAGTAACAACCCATTCCCTAAGGGTGGTCACTTACTGGGAAACCATGACACCCACCAAGGTGAAATAGGGAAAAAGGCATAATTTCCAAGAAAACGTTTTCAAAATCAAGAAAAGACCCTTTGCAACATGTTCAAATGATTCAAATATTAAAATGACACTTACCACAATATCAGACTTGTTACCTCATGAAGCAACACATGTTGTCCTCTGTGGGCCAAGTTGGGTGTGGTGGATGTTGTTGTCATCGATCAGATGGTGGTGCATGGTATGATAGGGGCCCCTTCTTTCTCATCTTCCTCTTGGTACTCCATGTTTGCGATTTGAGGGCCTTGAGACATGATCTCCTTAGTTATCCCTAGAAATGGGGGATAACAAGGTTATGCTCACTACAATCATGATGTTATGTAATTTGGGTTTTTTAATATCAAGAGTGGGATGCCTATTGAGATTGCCAAGAACAACAATTTTTTTGGTGTCTATCACAACATTACTAAATAAATCTCCAAGATTTTCATGCAAGAGATGAAAAACACTTTCCAATTTTAGATATCAACAATGTTCTCATGGAAATGGTAAGTGATGTTGTAAAAAACAAGCAACAAGCCCATGTGATAACCACAAATTTATTCATATTTCTTTACTTTGCACTATGTCCAAGAATTATTTATTTTCCTAGGATGACATAGTACTCTAGATTTATAGAGTTGTTGGATTTTAACCTAAGGGATATCATTTCTTGTATAAGTTTATGCTTGCTACAATCATGATGTTATGTTATTTAATATTCACACAATTAACACAGTCTCAATGATGACATCTTATGCAAAATGAATTGAAAAAAGAACTTGTATTTCCCTATCAACAAAGCTTTGCCTATCCTCCATATGGCTCAATTGATATTATTTTTCATACAAGAAACACTAATGTGTGCAATTATTCTAGAGCGCCAACTAACCAACTAATATCTTCCTCGTTACAAAAGGAATGGAGAGTGGAAGAGAGGAATCAAACATTCCTTGAGTCCTCAAAGCAATGACAAAGGAGCTTTGTTGAACCAAAGGGAGCTTCACGAAAAATTATTTCTCAAAGTATATATATATATATATATATATATATATATATATATATATATATAGATAGATAGATAGATAGATAGATAGATAGATAGATAGATAGATAGATAGATATATTACTCAATATTTAAACCATTTTGTTTTAAAAAAGTTATAACACATCCGATGAACATAGTTCACACTTGCACACATTAAATATATGTATAAAAATGTACACATACATGAAGAGGTAACACTATCTCCATAACAATTTTGAATATTGGAGTGGATATTGAAATAAGGACTAAGAAGATCAACCATGTAAGCACAGTGCTCCACCCTAGGTGCAGCAAGAAAATATCCACTCATGCAATTTCTCTACCATGCTAGTAGAACATTATAGTGAGGTGTGGTGGACATGTTTCGTGGAGAGCTCATTGCAATGTAGAGTTGGAAAAACATGTGATAAAAAATATTCTTGATCTATACCCTAAAATTGTTGGAATTTATGTGTTTCTTGCAAACATTGATGTTTCCATTAGAGGGTGGGAGAATGTAAGAAAGGTAAGAGAAACATTAAAATACAAGGGGTAAAAATAATATAAGATGTGGTTGGATTGAGATGAAATAACAAGGTTCATGTAGTGATAGACACTAGGCATGCCCATAAATAGATAAAATCTACTTTGTGTTGAATACTCTTGTTGGACAGATGGGTGATGCAATGTAGAAAAATAGACCCAATTTTTTGCTCCATTGAGTGAATAGGGAAGAGAAGGAAAACATCCTTTACAACCACAATTCAAAGCTAAACATTTAAAATTTGGGTTTTTTAATATCAAGAGTGGAGCACATATTGAGATTGATAAGAACAATGATTTGTGTGGACTTTGTCACAATCTTACTAAATGTGTCTCCAAGATTTTTGTGCAAGATATGCAAACCAGTTCCCAAGTTTTAGATATTGACAATACTCTCATGGAAATTGTTGGTGATGCTACAAAAACCAAGCAACAAGGCTCTTCCATAACCATAAATTTATGCCTATTTCTTTACTTTGCACTATGTCCATGAATTATTCCTAGGATGACATGGTATTATGGAATTACGAAGGTGTTGGATTTTAACCTAAGGGTAATCAATTCTTGTATAAGTTTTTTTATCACACAGATTGTAGCTTGGGAAAAGCCCAACCCAAACCACAAAGGTGAGACAAATACGCGAGTACCTACCTAGTGTCACCTTAGATAGACACATCCCTTGCTTTAGTGATGATGAAATCACCACAAGGGGGGAATCTCTGTGACCCTAGGGGGATTGAGATGAAAAATGATGTGATGATGAGTGAAACCCCTATAGGTCAAACTTTGGATATGAAGAGTAGCTTGGAAAAGAGTCTCGTGAAGGAGGAGATGGTTGCCCGGTGTTTTGTACCTGCAAAACAATATTAGTGCTACCTGGAACAAGACAAATGATCATAAACCAAGACGTTTATCAAAAGGTATCAAGAAAGAATACGTGATGCCCCCAAATTGTAGCAGTATGGAAATATATAGTTTAACAAATAAATATGTTACTATCTGCAAAATTAACCATCCAAAATATCAAATAATTATTGGGAAATCAATCCCTAATCATGTGGATAATATCCCAATACTTAAACACAAGTTTCGATGGAAAAATAGGGATGAAAAAAGATGCTATGAGAAATACACTAGGGAAACCTTGTGGCTGTATAAATGTTTTTCTACAACATCAAGTTCTAGCCACTGAAATTTACAAGAAAAACACCTAAATGAAATCCCTTGACTAAGAGAATAATTAGCACCAATTGCTTGCAATTTTCAGCAGAAGAAAGAGTAGTAAAATATGATTAAATAGTGAGTATGCATCAACCCTAATGGATATATCCATTAGTTTATAACAAAAACAAGATCACTTGGCTAAAGGATATGCCCTTAGGGCTCAAACAAGATAACAACATGTAGAATCAATTCCAACTAAGACAAAATTTGCAATATCTCTTCTATTCACGTATACCAATGCAATGATTTTAGATATCCAATGCAAATTATATTAGTTCCTTATCAATTGGGTTATAGGGTCTCTTTTTGTAAGATCTATTTGTGTTACCTCTCTAGGGGTGTAAGCCGTTTTACTCCCTAGAGAAAAAACAACTAGCAAGGTAAATCTAGGAGGGTGTAAGCCTTTTTACTACTCCTACCAACCTTTGCAAAGTAATTTATCCAAGACAATAGTGATAAAGATTAGTGGAGGGTGTATGTATTTATACTCCTCCAAGTTGTTAGACAAGAATAACCATGAAACAAGAATAAATAACAAAAATATGCAAAAACTTCCTTACCAATTCCAATCAATAGAAAGTAAAAACCCATTCTCTACCAAGAATATTCCACCACAAAGCAAGAACAAAGAATCCAAGAGATAGTTCCTTGGATTCTTCCACCAAAAGACAAGTACTAGAATCCAAAATCATAAGAGAGAGAGAGAGAGAGAGAGAGAGAGAGAGAGAGAGAGAGAGAGAGAGAGAGAGAGAGAGAGAGAGAGAGAGATGATTTTCCCAAGTATGGAGAAAATTTCAGCCAACACTTATGTAATTCTCAGGTTCGTTATGTCTAAAATGAAAGTGAAAAGACTTGTATTTATAAAATACCTTGTAAAACCAATTTGTCCACATAATTCTAGGGTAAAATACAAATTAAGGAGTCCAAACTCCTCAATTTTCCCCTTTACAAATTAGAATTTAATTTTACAAAAGAACAAATCCCTAAAAGATGACATCAAACCCCTTAGGGGTGACGTTTTGGCATAAGAAGAAAGATGTTGAGGTTCTTTAGGGAGACGTTGGGCCTCCAAAGGCCATATATTCAAGTGAAAGAGACTTCCTTCATAAATATGTGCCAAGTCATCATCAAACCATCCAACATCACCAAACCCTAGCCCTATGGTTATGATACCATGCCCTGGGAGATGAGGCTTTGAGCTTCCAAGGCCAAACGTTGGGCAAGGGGGATAGTCTCCTTCTCCAAGGTGTCCTCTCATTCCACCAATGACAACATTCATCATCCATGTGTCCAAAGAGAATGGATGCATCTTCCAACCTCTGGGCTTCATTCCCCATATGAAGGTCCAAGTGACCTTGTCCCTTCGTGATCAAACTTTCACCTGTCAAGGTCCTACAAAGACAAAAAAGTACACCCTCCAAGGGTCCAAAAGTCAAAATATCATGGAAAGTAAGCCATATATAATAAAAGAACCACTTGGATATGTGCATCAAATTCCCCCTTTTCAAAATAAACAAATTCTCAAAGACCTTGTAAAATTTTCCAAATTTAGATATGGGAGGGGTGTCATAATGTCCTATTGGGTGAACCAATCCTCAAGTAAGGGATTTTTCCAAGAAGAAAAATTTCTAAGTCATGTCGTGAAAGTGAGGTGGATGGAGTAATAATTCTAGGTATGGGGTTTCATGACATACAAGGGCTTCTATGAGGGCTAGCCACATCCTTTTCCTCTTTTTTTATTTTTTAAGGCATATTTTTCCAAGCCTTTTGTTAGTCATTTACTTTGCATGTGTCACAAAGTTGAAGAAAGTAAGGGGCATTAAAAAGGACATGCATATCCCACATACTCTCTACCTTGGTTTTCATTCCTTTCCAAGTTCAAGACAATAAGGGAAACTAAAAAGGAAATGCATAGCCCACAAATGCTCTACCTTGTAAACTTTTAGTTATTGATTAATTATTTATTTTATGGGTCCTTTACTTTGTTTTAAAATGTTTCATTTCTCTCAGGATCTCAGGGCAAGCCTTTATTTAATGATGTTCTTTCTAGGTCACCTTTGATCCTAATGGCCCCATCTTCCCATGAAATGAGGTACATGCCCTTCTTGGGTCAATAAGCCCGAAAACATAAAAGGTGGGGAGACAGAGGGGAAGAAGTGATGGAAGGTGGCAAGTATGAGAGAGAATGGTCCAATGACCCTTCAAGGAGACTCACCAGTAACAAATCTTTCCCTAAGGGTGGCCACTTACTAGGAAACCATGACACTCACCAAGGTGAAGTAGGGAAAACGACATAATTCCCAAGAAAACGTTTTCAAAATCAAGAAAATATCTTTTTCAACATGTTCAAATGCTTCAAATATTAAAATGAAGCTTACCACAATATCAGACTTGTTACCTCATGAAGAAAGACATGTTGTCCTATGTGGGCCAAGTTGGGTGTGGTGGATGTTGTTGTCATTGATCAGGTGGTGGTGCATGTTATCATAGGGGCCCCTACCTACTCATCTTTCTCTCGGTACTCCATGTCTACGACCTGAGGGCCTTGAGACAACATCTCCTTAGTTATCCCTAGAAATGGGGGATAACAAGGTTATGCTCACTACAATCATGATGTTATGTAATTTGGGTTTTTTAATATCAAGAGTGGGACGCTTATCGAGATTGCTAAGAACAACAATTTGTTTGGTGTTTGTCACAAAATTACTAAATAAGTCTCCAAGATATTCATGCAAGAGATGAAAACCACTTTCCAAGTTTTAGATATCAACGATATTCT
Organism: Picea engelmannii; assembly: GCA_009831015.1. Taxonomy (NCBI): domain Eukaryota; kingdom Viridiplantae; phylum Streptophyta; class Pinopsida; order Pinales; family Pinaceae; genus Picea; species Picea engelmannii. The sequence continues at coordinate 529,439 of ML793374.1, read as the reverse complement.
CATGGAAATTGTAAGTGATGTTGTAAAAAACAAGCAATAATCCCTTGTGATAACCAACAATTTATTCTTATTTCTTTTCTTTGCACTATGTCCAAGAATTATTTATTTTCCTAGGATGACATAGTACTCTAGAATTCCTAGGATGACATAGTACTCTAGAATTATAGAGTTGTTGTATTTTAACCCAAGGGATATCATTTCTTGTATAAGTTTATGCTTGCTACAATCATGATGTTATGTTATTTAATATTAACACAATTAACACAATCTCAATGATGACATCTTATGCACAATGAATTGAAAAAAGAACTTGTATTTCCCTATCAACAAAGCTTTTCCTATCCTCCATATGGCTCAATTGATATTATTTTTCATACACGAAACACTAATGTGTGCAAATATTCTAGAGTTCCAACCAACCAACCAATATCTTCCTCATTACAAAAGGAATGGAGAGTGGAAGAGAGGAATCAAACCTTCTTTGAGTCCTCAAAGCAATGAAAAAGGAGATTTTTTGAACCAGAGGGAGCTTCACGATACACTTCACACAATGTTTTAAATATTTTTAATGCTTGATAAAAATGATATTTCTCACACTTGAAAATTATATATAATTTTAAGAATTTTTACAGTTAATTAAAATCAAGTTTTTAGACTTAAGTACTTCACTAAATGGGTAAAGTTATATATATATATATATATATATATATTACTCAATAGTTAAAGAATTTTGTTTTAAAAAAGTTATAACACATTCGATGAACATAGTTCACACTTGCACACATTACATATATGTATAAAAATGTACACATCCATGAAGAGGTAAGGCTATCTCCATAAAAAATTTGAAGATTGGAGTGGATCTTGAAACAAGGACTAAGAATATCAACCATGTAAGCACAACACTCCACCCTAGGCGAGACAAGAAAATATCCACTCATGCAATTGCTCTACCATGATAGTAGAACCTTATAGTGAGGTATGGTGGACATGTTTCGTGGAGAGCTCATTGCAATGTAGAGTTGGAAAAACATGTGATAAAAAATATTCTTGATCTATACCCTAAAATTGTTGGAATTTATGTGTTTCTTGCAAACATTGATGTTTCCATTAGAGGGTGGGAGAATGTAAGAAAGGTAAGAGAAACATTAAAATACAAGGGGTAAAAATAATATAAGACGTGGTTGGATTGAGATGAAATAACAAAATTCATGTAGTGATAGACACTACATGATTAAAGAGTGAGTATGAAAGAGGGGGTATGGAACTAACATTTAATAAACAGACCAATCCCTCTATGTAACTCAATGTTGGTGGCATTGATTGTTGAAGTCTTCTTTCATGACCCTAGTAAAAATGTACCCTTCACTCAAGTAAAATCACTTATTAGGCATGCTAATATTTTTCTATCTTATTTTGATGCTTAGAGGGTGACACTGATGACGAGGATCCTAATATAGGCAATGATTTTGATGATACATATTTATGTGTTGTAGCATGATTTTTTTGGGACTCTAGAGGGAATTTAGAGCCTTTTTATTAATGTATTTTGGTTCAGAGATGGATTGCACTCGGTTCTATTTTGGTTATACACACTCTTACTTGCTATATAAATGTGAAAATTTGCATATTTCTATATAAATAGTTTGGATTCATATGGATGCACATTAATATATATGTTTTTTTTTCAAATTTGAATATTTTATGTATTTTTTGGTCTTTTAGTTTTTTTGTCCATTTTTTTCCTGTCCTGGTCCAATTCTGATAACATTGTTGGGTGCATTCTCTTTGTATCCACTAGGCCAGTTCCAAATGGGATCACACATACTTTGAGTTGATATGGACCCCCATATTGTATGAGCACAAAGGATATTCCAACTATGTCATCTTCATGAGGTGGAGATAAAGGAGCACTTCATATTATTTTGCCTCATATGTTATGAGATCTATGGGAGATTGCATTGCTTGTTTGGAGGGATCCAAAACCTATCCAGTTTCTTCCATTATTCATATTAATATTTCTATCCCTTTACATGCAATAGGCCCTAGGAATTCATGGCCACATTCTCCAGCATCCTCCTAGACCGAATTCCACTCAGCAGATTACTTCCTTCTTTATGGTGCTCCCATCAACTAGGGGAACCAAGAGACATAATGAAAATAACATTGGATTTGACTCCAGATCAGTGTAGACCTGAGGGATCATTCCCCCTCCCAAGATACCTCAAATAAATTTTTAGAAAAAAATATTTACTAACAGGAAGAGGAGGTCACTTAGACACCAAAGGCGAGTTACTTCTTCTAGACAACAGTGCAGTAGGTGACCTAGATTCCCCCCCAACTCTTCGTCAGGACAACATTCTATATTGAGTTTTCTTTATTTGGCTTAGGATTATAGGAGATATAGATCTACTGGACCATGATCTAGTCCCTAGATCCCTCCCCTCTGTACATCTCCCTCCCATTTCATCCTCCCACACTTGGAGTCAAGGGTTTTCATTTTTTTAGGATAGATCTCATGCTTTACTTTATTTCTTTCTCTTTATATAGGAGACATTTTGGTACTCCTTCTTTGTATCAACATCATTGTACTAAGTAGTCCCATTGACCTAATTTGTGGTCATATGTTGGACATTAATATAATTATCTTGTCTTATCTTATCTCTCCAAGAGGTGGAGAAAGAGGATCACTTTAATTTCTAGTGTCCTCTCTATTATTATTTGCAAGAGATATCAATTTTCTATATAGACTCTATATGATCCCTCTCTACCTTCTTTGTTTATCCTGATTAGAGATGCTTCTTCCTCTTCCTCCAAGAGGATATCACCTTTATATGTTGATCTTTGCAAGAGACCCTTAGGACCAACCATAGGGCTACTAGAATAATCACCTCCTTAGATATTGGGGGCACTAAACACCCATTAAATGTTGTAATTCCACACATAGACAATCACAAGTCAGTTAAATAGTGTTCTTCCCATCATATTTCAACTAGATTACCCCACTGTCCATTCAAGTGTCATGGATCTACTTCTATTTGACATCGAGGAAATTCTCATTCACTTAGAGTACCCTAGTATTCATTCGGGTGGCATATATATACTTCTATTTGACATCAAGGAACTTCTCATTACCTTATCCCACTTCCTAGGATAGGGGGGACTAGTGCACATTACTAAAATCCTTTCTATTGTAGGAGTTTCGTCATCCTTGGATGTTGGGGGAGATTTTAGTGGAAGCACCCAACCTCCTCCGAGGAATATCTAGCCTGGTCCTCTTAGCCTTGAGAATTATTCCATGGATATTATCAGACCCCATATTGGTCCTTTCAGTGTGGTATATGATGATATAGTGGTTCCCCCTACTTCAAATCCAAGCATTGATATAGACATATGAAAACATAACTCTCTTGCCCCAATTTATAGCTATGGTCTTCATATTTCCTTGAAGGCATATTGTATAGGTACTTTGGTATTGTAGTTTATGTTTATCCATCTTTGGGTTTACCCCATCTCACTGTGTTCACAATTATCATTTTATACACATTGTTTTAGCATATTAGGGTTTAAAACTTTTCCCCCATCCCTATGGTTTTTTAAATCCTAGTTCATCCTTATTTTCCTGGATGTAATTTCGAGTCCCATTGACCTCCTTTGGTCCCCTATGGACATTAATATAATCTCTTTCTTTCTTTCTCCTCTTTGAAATTGTAGTACATGGTCTCTTGTGGATTGATATGATGTAGTCATAAAGAAATTTGTATCCTCATATTGGGTCATTATAAATATTTTTATGATGTCAAAGTCTTGGATGTTTTTGTATGTTTGTATACTTTTAGGATAATTTGGTACAAAATTGTTCCAATGTTGTCATTCCTTTGTATTTTCCAATGCCACTTCATAGGTGTTACTTTTAGATCCACACCAAAGGTGCCAAAGTCCCAAGTCACTTGGTTAGGACCCAAAGGAAACTTGGAGGGGTCACCCATAGTCCATGACCCACTCCTGCACTTTAGGTTGGATTAAGTACTAATACAAGGGGGAAATCCCTACTCAACTAAGTCTTTGATGAATGAAGAAAGCTCAAAGGGTTTTTATGACTTAGTATTGATCTGATTTCTTGTTGATATTTGAAGGTTGATTCCAAATATTATATGAAATGAAATGAACCTATGATGAAAGTGAATAATGGATTTATTTAGGTTCAATCTAAATTTGGAATTAGTATAAATTGTGATGTAATTTTTTAGATTTAATATGCTTCAAATCTATCCAATAAAAACTACTAAAATGAACCAATTATTTGAGTTTAAGAGTATTTTTAGTCTTTCAAAATGATAACTATGATATGCATATGTTTGGGGCTTCCAAAGGAGTCTTTTGGATATGGTTATGAGATCTAAGATGATTAATTTGCTGATGTGCTTTTCATATCTCACTCAGCCATCAAGTGGCAAGTTTTTGACTCGAGGAATGAACTAAAATATATGATTTGTCAAATTTGTTATTCCATATTTCATTCTAGCCAAAAAAAGTTTAGTTTATAAGATTTAAAGGGTTGGAAAGAAATACCAATTCCCATGTACTATTGGGCCTATGGTGTCTTGAAGTTGTGAATAAAATGAACTTAAATCTTTGATTTTAGGGCAGTTTACAAGGGAAAACAACATGATACAACCAACTAATTTAATGTTGTTTACAAAATTCTGAAATCTTATGATCCGTATTGTATTGAGAATGAAATGAGGTACAAATGAAACTACAAAAGAGAACACATAAGTATAGTGAAACCCAACTTTTATTAATGAATAAAATAACATAACACTGTAGAATACAAACTGGATAGAATTGTGGTATCTTATCTCTGAAGAGAAAGAGATGTCGACAACGCTCATTTGCAAAAAGATATTAGAAGAGACTGAAAGACTGAAGTTGTTGTCTACATCATGAAGGAATAATAAAATATTCTTTTGCAAATGGGAGGGCCCATATATATAGTACTTACGAGTGACTTTTCCTTCAAGAGTCATAAAACCTGAAAATTAATTCCAAATAAAATCACTTTATTGAATAAATGGATAGCAAGGTTTTTGGTGAATTGTAACAGAAGAAATTAAACTGGAAACCAAACACATTGCACACAAGATATTTCTGGGTAAATTACCCTTGGAAAACCCCAAAGGGAAAACCAATTTTGATTTGATTTTATTAAATAAAATCTTGGGCTCCTATCCTGGGATAATGGCCCGTCTAAGGAAAATAAAATAACATAAAATAGCCTAGCCTACCTAGCTGCTATATCCCTTTCTTCCCATTTTCTCCTTTCCTCTGACCCTTCCCACACACACTTGGATGAAATGTCCTCCTCACCCAATCAATGAGATCTACTAACTATGTGTGTATCTATTGTGTCTCATCCTCTCACATATGCTTCCTTTTATAAACTTGAGTTTACCCTAACTTTAGAACCCTAGATCTCTAAAGTGTTCAAGGGATGAGATTGAATCTCACATTCTCTTTAGATCTAATGGCTAGGAATTAATTTAATTACCAATGCCAAATACTTAGGCATTTAATTAAATTAAAATCACATTAACTATAAAAGTACATTCACTTTATTAATCACTTATAAAGTGAACCTCCTAAGGTTCTAAGAGGTATTAAGGAAGTACATGTTGACACAAACCAACATGGAAGTACCTTTCTGATGCTTACTAAAACATCAACACTCCTTAGAGAGGAAGGTACTTCTACCACCCAGAGGTGGACCTGTCTTCACAATTTGATTTGTTACCATGGCTACTCTCCAATCCACCTAATCAGCTTCTCCCTCTAAAAATAAATCTATCCATGACATCTCGCTCAGACCCTTCTTAAATTTTTTTTTCCTTTAAACATGGTCCTAGAAGCCTCTTGCTCCTGAGAATATTGCATGGCCATCTCGTATCATGACTCCTTAACAAACTTGGAAGGCTACTCCTTCCCACCTAAACTTGAAGAATGACTCCCTTTGAGCTATTGAATATTCAAAGCTACCTGCTCCTTTTCCTCTGCCACTTTTCTACATTCCATGCCTCGCATAGGTTGGCCCTTTAGACTATATAAGTTTCTCTCTATAAATCCAAAAACCACTACTATGTCTAAGCCATATCCTCTAGGACTGATCAATGCATGTCCATCCTAGAACGCTACGTAAAATACCTTCTCAATTGATGAAACTGAGAGCATACTCCTCCTAAATTCTAGCACCCATAACACATCCATCACTCTCAACATGCCTCTTGACTCCATATGGAATGGCACTGTCCCAAATCATTTTAATACATTCTTGATGCCCATACCAAGTTCCACATGCACTTCTGAGTCTGACTCTGTGAAGCTCTCGAATATATCCCTTCCTCCTATCATATGACATGTGGCTCTGCTATCTAGCATCCATGCACCAACTAATATGGTGTCTGAAGAAAGATGGGAAAAAATTAATAGCTCTTGTTCAAACTTCTTGGAAAACTCATTCGCTTGAGATTTTGTCGATGCAACTAGTTTTGGTTGCATCATTTTTCCTCCATTCTTCCTCTTCAGACACTGTGAAACATAGTCTCCCTTCTTATGACATTGAAAACACTTTAACTTCCTTAGGTCCTTTCCCATCCCATCTTGTGAAGATGAATATCCACTTGTGTTCATCTTGACCTTCCATTTTTCCTTCCTTTACTGACTAGAAAGTCAAAGGTTCTCCTCCTCACCATCCTCCTACAAGCCTCCCAGAGCCTCTCGACAAGTCTCCTCCTGGATGCAATCATCCCATAATTGGTTGAAGTCCATAAGCTTCTCTTGAGCACAGATTCCTTCGATTAACAAAGTCCAAGCTTGGTGAAATCATTCAAGGCCACCCTCACTAAATCCACATCTATCACTATCTCACTGACTGCCCCCAAATGATCATAAAATTGAGTGATCTTGGTGAGATAATTGGTCACTGAATCAACCTTTGACATCTTGGTGTTCCTGAGTTGATCCCTCAATACCATCTTCTGGTTCTCATTATTACTCTAAAACAATTTTGTTGGAGTCAAGAACATTGCATTGGATGATTTTTTCTCAGATAAGTGAGGTACATGATGATCCCTCACCGAATCTAAGATCATTCACATTTCCTTGGCCTCCTTTACCTCATGCTTGGAAAACTATGCAGTATCTATCGACGTGGTCACTGTGGTATTTGCATGACTCCGAAATCCATTCTCCCTCAGAAGAAACATGATCCACGCTTTTCATGGAAGAAATTTAGAGGCACCCTCTAATTGGTCCTCATACCTCAACCCAGTTGCTACCATCTCCAATATCTTATCATAACACTGAAAAAATGTGCCTAGTTCCTCAGGAATGAAAACCAAACACTACTACATATTGTTGGTTGTGGAGCTTGATTATCTTCCTGATTCAGAGGTATTTTGTTTTCAGTCATGTTTATACTCCATGAAGTATTTACACCCCAAAAGTATGTACACTCTTCCATGCGGGGCAGTGCATAGGGGGGTTACCCCCTCTGCGGGGTCTGGGGTTGAAGCCCCCGAAGGAAAAATTGCCTTGTAAATGTATATTGTAATTTCATTGTAAATATGGACCGTTCATTATAAGGTCACATATATAATGGTAGAAATTATGTTAGGGTTTTTTTCCCTAGAAGGTAACCCTCTATTATGAGGGAAATGTATTGCGGCTATGCATTATGGAGAATATTTTATTCTGAGATAAGAGACTGTGAGAGACAGAAGAGGAAGTTACAGTGGGTTTGTTGTAGGTTGTATTCCTTCATTTGCTGGATAATAATAAAGGAAGGACCTAACAATTTCTATGGTGGACATAGCCCACACTGGGTGAACCACGTATATCTGTGTCTCTATTGTATTATGTATCTTCTATGTTTTATTTCTGCATTTATTTTATTTTATTGCTCTGCGATCCTATTTTTGTAACAACGGAGCAAAAGGTAACTCGTAGGAAAGGAGGGTTCTTGGTTCGAGTGGGAGCAATGGCGGAAGATGGAAAGTTTAGGGTTGAGAAATTTAACGGCCAAAACTACCAGTTATGGAAGATGTAGATGGAAGGTTATTTATATCATAAGGATCTATTCCTACCATTGGGCGGAGTAGAAAAGAAGACGATGGCTATGAAGGACGAAGAATGGGAGATTCTTGAAAGAAAGGCTCTAGGAACGATATGGTTGATCCTGGCAGCGTTGGTGGCTTTCAATATTTCGAAAGAAAAGACAACAAAGGCTTTGATGGAAGCATTGGATAAATTGTATGAAAATCCCTCGGCGTCCAATAAGGTATTTCTAATGAAGGGATTATTTAATATGAAGATGTCAGAAGGTGGGTATGTTGCAGATCATTCAAATGATTTTAATACGGTTACTAATCAACTAAGTTCTGTAAAAGTGGACTTTGATGATGAGATCAGGGCTCTTCTAATCTTGTGCTCATTGCTAGAAAGATGGAATGCCTTGGTCATGAATCTAAGCAACTCTGTCTCTGGTTCAAATACTTTAAAATTTGATGATGTTGTTGGTTTTATCCTTAGTGAGGAAATGCGATGGAAAAGCACAGGTGAGACATCAGGTAATGCGTTGAACATGGAGAACATGGGAAGACAAAAGGATAGAGGAAAGGGCCCAGGGAACCGTGAGAATTCTAGGAAGGGAAGATCCAAATCCAGACTTGGAAAGATAGAGTGTTGGAATTGTGGGAAGAAAGGACATCTAAAAAAAGACTACAGAGCTCTAAAGAAACAAAGAGATGGATAATAGGAGAGAAATCATGAAGCAAATGTAACAGGTGATGTGTTACAAGATGCTTTGATTCTTTCTATAGATATTTTTTTCTGAGTCTTGGGTAGTATATTCAGGGGCTTCATTTCATGCCACATCCCATAGGAAATTTTTTCTAGATTATGTTCAAGGTGATTTTGGACAGGTTCATTTGGGTGATGATGCACCATGTAAAATTGTTGGAATGGAAAAGGTAAAAATAAAGAAATATAATGGAAAGCAATGGTTGTTGAAAGAGGTAAGACATGTTCTAGATTTAAGGAAAAATATGATTTCAACAGGGAAGTTGGCAAGTGAAGGTTTTATATCGATATTTACAGATAAGACGTGGAAGGTCATCAAAGGATCATTGGTGATAGAAAAAGGAGAGAAGGTAGGTACATTATATTTATGTACTGGTAATACTGACTCTTTTATCTCTTTAGCTTATACAAGAGTGGATACAACACTGTGGCATCATAGGCCAGGACACATGAGTGAGAAGGGAATGCAGATACTTCACACAATAAATTTGTTTCCAGATCTTAAACAAATTGATTTGGACTTCTGTGAGCATTGTGTTTATGGAAAACATAAGAGAGTCAAATTTCTTAGAGTTGGAAAAGAAAAGAAGAATGAAAGGTTAGAGCTTGTGCATACATATGTATGGGGACCAACTCATGTATCATCTCTTGGTGGCTCTCGTTATTATGTTAATTTTATTGATGATGCAACTAGAAAAACTTGGGTTTATTGCATTCGACAAAAATATGATGTTTTTGATACTTTTAAGAAATGGAAAGCTTTGGTTGAGAATGAGACATGAAAAAGTTTGAAGTGTCTCAGATCAGATAATGGAGGTGAATATTGTAGCAAGGAGTTTGATGATTATTGTTCATACCATGGGATTCGTAGAGAGAAGACAGTTCCAATAACACCACAAGAAAATGGTGTGTCAGAAATGCTGAATAGGACAATAATGGAGCGTGCAAGGAGTATGAGATTGCATGTTGGTTTTCCCTTACAGTTCTGGGCAGATGTTGTATATACTATTTTTTACTTAATAAACAAAGGACCTTCAAGCTCTTTGGATGGTATAATTCCAGAGGAGGAATGGACAGGAGAAAAGTTAAACTATTCTTTTTGAAAACTTTTGGTTGTGAAGCATTTGTCCACATTGATAAATAAAATAGAACAAAGCTTGAGGCAAAATCCAAGAAGTGTACCTTTATTGGATACGGTGTTAATGATTTTGGTTATCGCTTATGGGATTATGAAAATAAAAAAATCATTAGGAGTAGATATGTCATATTGAATGAGAAGGTCATGTACAAAGATCAGTTGCAGGGAAAGAAACATGAAAAAGAAAAACAAGAATACACAATGTTTGATGAGATCACTGAAAAGGAAATTCCAAAGGAACCATAAAATAAAAATGTACAACAACAGGAGCAACAGGTACCTCAAACACCTGCAAGTGTTGTTAGAAAATCTACCAGTTTAAGTATACCCCCTGAACAATACTCTCCTTCATTGTATTATTTATTGTTGACCGGTTCTGGTGAACCGGAATGTTATGAAGAGGTAATGCAAGCAGACACCAGAAAGAAGTGGGAGAAAGGTGTGAAAGAGGAAATGGATTCCTTTTTAAATAACCATACTTGGGACTTTTTTTAGTTGCCTATAAGAAAAAGAGCATTGCAAAATAAATGGGTTTACAAGTTGAAGGAAGAAGATGGAGGAGTAAAGTGGTACAAGGATAGACTTGTTGTAAAGGGGTTTGCACAAAAGAAAGGTATAGATTTTGATGAAATATTTTCTCTTGTTGTTAAAATGACTTCAATTAGGACTATTTTAAGTCTTGTGGCAGTAGAAGATTTTCATCTTGAACAATTAGATGTTAAAACAAATTTTCTACATGGGGATTTGGAGGAAGATATTTATATGCAGCAGCCACAGGGGTATGAGGTCAAAGGGAAGGAGAATTTGGTATGCAGGTTGAAGAAGAGATTGTATGGCCTAAAGAAAGCTCCAAGGCAGTGGTATTTGAAGTTTGACAGGTTTATGATAGAACATGGTTATAGTAGATGTCATTCTGATCACTGTGTTTATTTCAAAAATCTAGAAAATGGAAGCTATATTATCTTGCTATTGTATGTAGATGGCATGCTTGTTGCAGGGTCTAATATGAAAGATATACATGTGCTCAAGAAGAAATTATCTATTTCATTTGTGATGAAGGATTTGGGTGCTGCAAAAAAAATCCTTGGTATGAGAATAACAAGAGACAAGAAAAATCGCAAATTGACATTGTCTCAGGGTGACTACATAGAGAAGGTGTTGGAGAGGTTTAGAATCCATAATGAAATATCAGTTAGTACACCTTTAGCCAACCATTTCAAATTAACTAAGGAAATGTGTCCCAAGACACAAGAGGAGATAGAATACATGTCCACGGTCCCTTATTCATCAGCAGTTGGCAGCTTGATGTATGCAATGGTTTGCACAAGACCAGATATTGCACATGCAGTGGGAGTTGTGAGCAGGTATATGAACAATCCAGGTAAAGAATATTGGGAGGCAGTAAAGTGGATTCTCAGGTATTTGAGAGGTACTCCTACTCATGAATTATGTTTTGGAGGTTCATACACTTTTCTACAAGGATATGTTGACTCAGATATGGCAGGTGATAAAAGCAGTAGGAGGAGAACCATAGGGTATGTTTTTACTATAGGTGGAACAAAAGTAAGTTGGATTTAGAAACTGTAAAATGTTGTTTCACTTTCAACAACAGAGGCAGAGTATGTTGTTGCTACAGAGGCTAGTAAAGAGATGATTTGGTTACAGAGGTTTATGGAGGAATTGGGAAAGAATCAGGAGAATGGCAATTTGTACTATGACAGTGAGAGTGCCATTCATCTTGAAAATAACTTATCCTTCCATTCGAAGACTAATCATATACATTTGAGGTACCACTTCATACGATCTGCCTTGGACGATGGAAATTTGAATTTGGAAAAAGATACACACTAGCCAGAATCTTGCAAACATGTTAACAAAGGGAGTAACGAGGAAGAAACTGAGTTCCTTCTTAGTTTCAGTTGGTCTTCAAGAATGAAGATGAATATGATAAGTTTTCCAGGTCCAAGAATGTTCAAAGTCCAACATATACAACAACAATGGAGTTGCTAAGATCAGTCTCCAACTGGGAGATTGTTGGTTGTGGAGCCTGATTATCTTCCTGATTCAGAGGTCTTTTGTTTTCAGCTGTGTTTATACCCCATGAAGTATTTAAACCCAGAAGTATGTACACTCTTCCATGTGGGGGAGATCAGAGGGGGGTTACCCCCTCTGTAGGGTCCAAGGGCAAGTCGGCCTCTGAAGGAAAAATTTCCTTGTAAATGTATATTGTAATTTCATTGTAAATATGGACCGTTCATTATAAGGTCGCAGATCTAACAATAGAAATTTTGTTAGAGTTTTTTTCCCTAGAAGGTAACCCTCTATTATGAGGGAAATGTATTACAACTATGCATTATGGAGAATATTGTATTCTAAGATAGGAGACTGTGAGAAACAGAAGAGGAAGTTACATCGGGTTTGATGTAGGTTGTATTCCTTCATTTGCTGGATAATAATAAAGGAAGGACTTGGCAATTTATCTAGTGGACATTGCCCACACTAGGTGAACCATGTATATCTGTGTCTCTATTGTATTGTGTAACTTCCGTGTTTTATTTCCACATTTGTTTTATTTTATTTCTTCGCGATCCTGTTTTTCTAACACATATGGTGTTGAATCCCAATGGGGAGTTCTGATGGCATAGATAAAATCGATCATATCATCGGACATTACTAACTAAATATCAAAATTTATTTTTTTCTCTCAGTCCCTCGACGTTCATCAACATTTCAACAAAGTCATATCATCATTGGCAATCCAACTCATATTCGATGGTTACTCCAAGTGCCATGTGGTGCACCATCATCAAAATTCATATCTCAGAGGCATGTTTCTAAAACCACAAGCTATAACAACTGACTCGAGGACATGTAAATCTAATTATGATCGAATTATGTAACCATCATATGGATCGAGGTTTTTCCCACGAGGATCATATACATATATAGTCATTCTCAAAACATTCTACATTTTGGCATTTTTGGTTGGAATCGGGTGATATAAAGGTTGTATGTAGAGTGATAGGAAAGGAGAGGCTTGTCAGAACAAAGACAATAGGAGTAATCATTAGAGGTGACAAAGGTCTGGGGTCTGTATTTCACTTTTTCGGAAATTTTTGTAAGTGAGACTGTAACTATATGATGTCTATTTGCATGTAAAGATAATACTTTTATAACAATTTTATGGAATATCGATACCATTTTGACCCAAAATTTTCTTATATGTGATGTTTTTTGTGATATTTAATGTTTTTCTACAATATTTAAGAGATATTTAATGCATATTTATAATAATGTCTGAATCTACCTATAGGAAAATCAAAAGGTATGGCTAAGAGGTGGAAATTGAAGGGGGGTTATTTTTAAACTATGGAAGGGGAAGTAGGGTGCAAAGAAGAGGTGAGAAGTCCATTTGTTTCGCTCAAAAACAAATCTATGAATGAGGTTATGTTTGGTAAATAGTTGACAATGGAAGGGTTTGTTAGAGTGGACAAGGCCCGTATTAAGGGTTCCTTAGGATATATCTAACCTTTAATTATCGAGGTTCAATCATCCCCTTCAAAAAATTATCCTCGAAAAGGTTTATTGATCTGAATAAACTTGACATTCTCCTCCTATATGAGACCATGTCAAATGGGGATAAAATAGCTAACTATCTAAGCAGATTGTTTGGGGTTGGAAGTTTAAATTCATTGATGATAAAGGAAGGTATGTGGTTATCATAAGAAAATTTATACATATGTATATACCTTTTTTTTTGCGATTGGAAACTTAAAACCCTTTTTTGTGGAAAAATACCAAAATTTGTTTTGTAGGACAAAGAGGGAAAAATTTTCCTTGGTGCAAATGGCATGCTAGGCTACATTAACATGCACCCTCAGGTATGATAACTCATTCAATTTGAGTGGTACACACTGTAAATAATTTTATAAACCATTTTGCATAAGCCTGTATACTTAGTTTTTCATTTGTAGTCATAAAATACTCTCTTGTGCAAAAATAAGCAACAAATGCCGAGTCAAACCCTAAAAGTGCACAACTTATTTGTAAAAAATAATTCAAGGTTTTATTATACTATAGATTTGATTTGTGTGAGTTGTTGGGGGTGTGATTTATCATATTATACATGACCATGTTGTTAATTTTTCAATTGCAATTTAAAAAACGGTTGATGTGCAAAAGAGGTAAAGTTTTCCTTGTAGATTGGAAGGTCAAAACTGTACTAAGTATGCATGCCCAAGCTTCCCTATAACACCTAAAATTGTTTAATAAGTTGTACAATGTATATATCTATATTTTATATTTACTTATGTCATCTAAAATGAAATTTTATAACAAAATAGGTTTATTTCATGAACCTAGATTTCGGATTTCATGTAAATTTGAAGTCAAAACCACCTTAGAGTAAAATGCACGCCCTTTTCTCCCTTTTGACCCAAATTGAGTGATTCAACTTGGAGAAGTTGTAATTTATGAATTTACATCTTGACATAGTTGTATATTAGAAGTTCTAGACAAAAAAATACTCGATGTGCATAAAGGCTAAAAATTCCCTTGTAAAATCGAAGGGCTAATTTGTAAAAGTTGGCTATAGGAAAGTGCACACCAAAGTTGGATAATCCTCCATAATTTAATATTTAAGTTTTAAATTGATTAGTAAAATATTTTTAACATGTTTGTACAATTAGGAGTGCATTTTCACTTCAATAAGGATGATTTATATTCACAAAGATTCATGACCTTTTGATGAATCATAGGATGGTGGGTTATGAGAGCAATCAAGGTCAATGGCTTCTAACCAACCGATTATACATACAAAATGGAATACATATTAACTCTAATTTCTGCAATAGAATAAAGAGGTCAATATTACAGGAAATATTACAAGTTACAAGGTTGTAGAAAAGTATTACATCTTTTTATACCTATGTTTGTGCAATTTGAAACTTAAAACCCTTTTCCCTGCAAAAGACCAAAAATGTTCTAGGAAAAAGAGGGAAAATTTTGTGTTGGTGCAAAATGCATGCCAGGTACACTAAAATGCACGCCCAGGTCTCAAAACTCATTCAATTTCAGTGGTTCAAATTGTAAATGTTTTTTTTAATTCATTTTACATAAGCCTGTATACTATTTTTTGCATTTTTAGACAAAAAATAAGTTGTTGTGCAATAATAGGTCAGATATGCCTAGTAATATCTTAGAAATTCCCAACCTATTTGTAAAACGTAAGCAAATGTTTTATTATATCTTAGATTTGAGTTGTGAAATCTTTTGGGGTTGTGGTTGATCATATTATACCTATTCATGTCGTTAAGTTTGCAATTACAAGTTAAAAAAGGGTTGTTGTGCAAAAGAAGAAAAGTTTTCCTTGTAATTTGGAAGGTCGCAATCGTATTAGGTGACCAAATTAAAATGAACGCCCAAGCTTCTCTATAGCTCTAAATTTTTTTTTATAAGTTTTAATATGGAGTTCCATATATGGAAAATTTACCCATGTCATCTAAAGTGCAATTTAAGAACATGATAGGTTTATTTCATGCACCTAGATTTGGGATTACATATAAATATGAAGTGATTCAGTGGTTCAACTTGAATAAGGTTTAATTTGTGATTATACACCTATGCTTCCAAGTCATCAATTTAAACATCCAAGACATCACCGATTACCTTGTGTATTTTAGAAATTTGAGATGCAGGAAACTTACTGAGATCATATTCAGAACAATATTTTCCTTTTTTATTTCTCTGATTTATTCCTTCAAATACTAACTTTCTAGAATTTTCATCAAATAGTGCATTTTTTATAGTAAATGATTCTTCTTCTGAAAAATTTTCTTCTTGTGCGACGATTTCAATTGCAATTTACTAGGTTTCTTGTAAACTTTGTTCTTCATCAGGGAAATGTATATTTTCAATGTTAACTTCAAGATCCATATCCTCAAGAGATAAGTTATTTGTATCATTTTTAGATACCTCTTTCTCTGCTTCTTCTTGCGGGGGAAACTTTATCTTCTTTCTTACTTGAATTTTGTGGGGATTTTCCATTTTTCCTTGAGGATTTTTATCACCTCCTCCACTTGAATTTTCACTTAAAACCATTTTTTTGAGCTGTTGTTTGAAAACTATATTTGGGTAGGTTATTTTTCTGTGAAACTATTAGATATTTAGCACCTTTTTCATTTGGAACCTTTCCTTTTTTATTATGTTGATATATAGTACTTATTGTAGTTTCAATATCATCAATAGGTTGCACCGAAGTATCTTGAGTATTACCCTCTTCTTCTCCAAATATAATTGTTTGGGTAAACACATTACTAAATCCTACTGACTGCATGTGGTCAACAAAAAAATGACTTGGTTTAAACCCTTTGATTTTTTTATGCATATTTCAAATTCAAATGATTGAAATGGGTTGAGAATTCATCAATTATGGTTATATTTCTTATCACAAATTTTCTGACTTTCCATGACAATGGGATAAATTTTATTTTTCTCTTCTCATGAAAAAAGTGAAGCTAGAATCCATATTTCCTAGTAACTTTGGTGATAAACATTTTATCTAAAATGTAGTAAGGAAGAAAAGCAGGAATTTTTGGGGAGAAAAAGAATATAATGGCATTATAACTTTCCCTCTTCTCCAGGGTACCCTTATTATTTAGAAAATTTGTTTCCTCCGATGACAACCTAGATGTGTCATTGTGAGGAAATGAAATACACTTCCACACTAATCCTAGTAGAAGAGAAGAATAATTTAATCAAGAAGTAAAATGACACAAGCAATCACATAGTACACCAAGATTTTACCCTGGAAACCCTTAACCGGGAAAACCAACATTCCTTTGAGAATTATGCTCTCTTGTTTCATTATTCAATCAAAATAAAGGGTTACATGTCTAACCTTGTTCCACACATAAGACATAATCAAGATCATACCCTCTTGCACAGGCAAGAACAACCCTGTAGCTAATTTGGCTTACATATGCAAGATCAACAACCTACACTTACACATGCATTAACCTGCAAAAATGCATTCTATGATTACCTTACAACAACATCCTTTACGGCCTTACAACATGCCTCTTTAAAGGATTTACAACATGTAAAATCCTAAATATTGGTGCCTAAAAACGGTTACAGATCCATGCATATTATTGGCTACAAATCCCACAAATCCAGGGACTTTGTTATAGTCGAATCCAAGTTGGGTTTACCAGTCGACTACCAATGATCCTTCATTCGGTCTCTAGTCGGTCATCTCACGCCCTCACTTCAACCTCTTTTCAGTTGATTTTTTTTTTGATATCTTCAAATTCGACTTTACCTGGTCGACTACCTCAACCTTTGACTTGTTTTCGATCTACCTCAACTTTGACCTACTATCGATCCACCTCGACTTCGACTTATTGTCAATGTTGTTGATGTTGTTGATCTACCTCGAATTTTATCGCCAATCGATTCACCTTGTCTAGGCTTTCAGTGCAAATGATATAACAACCCAACATTCTCCACTTGTTGCCTTCTTTGCTAAAACAAGAGATTCATGAACTTTCACTCACAGACCCAAGGCAACGATTCCCATTTCCTCTCTGCACCAAGAGAACTTCACAACACTCATAGAATTGGTCAACGAGTCTACTATGTTTTCCAACGTGTCTACTTTCTCCAGTAGCACCTTGTTACTTTCCATCATGTCTCTTACAAAATGGTATTGTACATCAATGTGCTCAGTATTTGAATGATAAGTAGGGTTCTTTGCCATAAATATTATGCTTTGAATGTCACAACTTACCTTCATAGCTCTTTGCTCAAGCCCAATTCATGAACACAACATTTGAATCCATACCACTTATTTTCTTCCATGAGTGGCCACCATGTATTCAAATTCTTTTGTTGACAAGGCTCTAACCGCATGTCGCTTACTCATATAGATTATTTCTCCACCGAACATCTTGAAGACATATTCGCTGCTTAACCTCTGTCGATCTATATCTCCAACTCATTCGGCATCGACAAAGACATGTACATATAATTTACCATTGTCACTTCCATGTCTTCCTTGGTATCATACATCATAGTCCTTTGTGCCACATAAATACCCGAATAATCTCTTGATAGCTTTCCATTGCTCCTTTCCAGGTGTCGAAATGTACCTTCTCAACACTCCCACTGCATGGGAAATGTCTAGTCAAGTCTATACCATCGCATACATTAGACTACCATCTACACTTCCATAGGGAACACGTGCCATGTCCTCTATTTTGTCTTGTGTCTTTGGACACTATTCATCAGTAAGCCTTGCTCCCACTGGAATTGGCACCTGTTATGAGGAAAATCTCTCTATGGCTAGGGGTAAACCACAACAGACATAAATGATTACAGAAATCAACTCTAATCTCAGGTATGCTATATAAACAAATATGCTATAAGGACAAGATAAAAGGTCTACCTCATCCATACATTCAATGAATTCCATCGTTGAGCACTTGACTCAAAGCAATACCCCTGCAAATTGTACTCAACAACCAAGAAATGCAAGCATATGGTGATAATATATAATTTTATCACATTCAATAGCATAATCCATCAACATTCCTAACAAATTCTCCCATGGAATAAAAATTCAAATATTTGCAAGATATTAATTGGACGAGAAAAGAGTATTTATATTAAAATGTAATCATCAGAAGTGAATGAATTAAAAACTTTCGTGTCGACACAGTTCAGAACCGAGAAACTAAGTCTCTTCCAGCTGGGCCTCCACCACTTCAATCCTCCACCAAAGGCAAGCTCATATAAGAGAGACAATGAGGTTCTCAATCAAGTAGGGACGATCTTGGGGATTGAACAATGTGTTTAGACTTAAAAGGACAAAGGGATGTAGACTCAATATGAAGTGAATAATTTCTCCAGAGTAAATTTTCTCTCAAAGTTGAATTCTTGTCTCCTTTTCCATAGATTGGATTTGGCCCATTTATATCCTTCAAGTGGAACTGAAGGGCCAAGTCAGAATGTTTCGAGTATATGGAAGGTCAAGGATCATGGATCTCATGACGTGACATGGAAACCCGACACCATTTTTTAATTTTGGCCACAAAAATCGATGTATGCGAGATGTAGTGTTGCAACCTGCGTATACACATGTTGTATAATAGATAAGGCGTGTATATGTGAAAAAATAATGTTTTAATCTCTAGGATTTGCAAAAAAGGGACTTCAAGTCTACATAGGGAAATGGAAAAAGGCCCTCTGTGCAAGTTTGCATAGGGTGAGACAAATCTTTCTATAATAGATGCCCCATAATGTGTGAGGTTAGAGGAGTATCTGTGATGGACGAAATACATTATAATACCCAGAAGTGGAGTAATGGAGACCTAGCTGGAAGAACTATTTTCTCATTATTATCTACATTGAATTTGCGCACATGGCTACCAATTTGAATTACATTACAGATCCATGTGAAAATATACCAAACAATTGTTCATGGCCATGAGTAGGCAATACAAAGGTGGTTACATGATAAAGGATATCATAGTCATGAACAAGGCCCAATAGAACCAGTCTCAAAATAAATATGAAGATATCTGTATACAATGGAGTACAATCTCATCTCCCATGATTAGTGAAGTCACATAGGTACTGGTCCAATGAAGGGTAGAAACAACTGAGGAAAGTTGCGACTATAAACTGATGTCTTCAAGTATTCTACACAATTCGCCAAAGGTGCAAGTCTACATCGTGTGAATAAAGGAGTTGAGGTCGAACACAATGAGACTTCGTTTGATTACCGGCCATTAAGGTATACCATTAACAAACATGAGACAACCTATCGATAATTAAAGTAGGTATCAAGGCACTGAGTACATTCTTACAAGTGTGAATAGAGGTGTCAGGGTCGAGCACTTGAAGAATCCATCGATCATGAGACATTGATGTATTCCCAACTGTTGATGGCGAGAGAACCAACCACTAATGACTGCAAGCCTCTAGGTACTCATAGAACTCTAGGTCTCATATCCAAAATAGATGAGTTGAAGTCGATGGAAGGAGACCCACTGAAAGGAGATAATTAAGGCATCTCTCATCATTCAAAATGAGGTACAAAGTAGGAGCTTGATTATTTTGGAGGAAATCATATGAAGAACATGTTCACGAACTAATGACCCTGTGTGTCTTTCACGTGTGCCAGATGCAAGTGGTACATGAAAAAGACCCTCTGAATAACAACCAATAAGAAAAATTGTTGACAAAGGCGAGGAAACCACATATAAGGCTAATGGAATCCAAGACACTTCATGGATCCTAATGTGTGAATAGATGTCTTGCCATCGAACACAATGGAAACCACCCAGTCAGCGACCAATGATAAAATGTCAACTGTTGGGTTCAAGGTTACCTACTAATGAGGAAAGTAGGACCAGGGTGCGCAATAGGACTACAACTTCATGTAACTCTGAGACACACTGGGGGTATGGTTGGCATGCAAAGTCAAGAGTTCTAAGGAATGGATGACACAGTTTGATATACATCCTTTGAACAAGAGCATGAGACATATGGAGGACTCTAGCAGCATAGACTCAATGATGAAACTTTGAGATGCAGGAGGAGTCAATCAAACTCTCCATAGGGATTGGAAGAGTAACTAGTCGGGTGAGTAAACTCTATGTAACGAGCTCAACTTCCTAAGGTCATGCTAAACCCAAAATTTTGATGACAAGTGGACTCAAAACTTTTGTGCTTTGTTCAAAGGTGACATGATTGCTTCCACTATAAGATAATATTATTTTCCCGCCCGTGTTTTTTTGTTATTTTTCATAGTCAAATGAATGCTATGATACCAAGGAGGAAACAAGTGTCACAAGTAAGAAATCTAGTTCCAACAGTGGAACATACCTATTCTCAATGCAAGGAGGTGCATGCGGGAGATGGAAACTCGGGGGAATGTTTCCTCTTGGGTATAGGGTGTCAATCTACAAAGTATATAAACAAGGCACTTCTTGGTTGAAGATGTAAACTGCTGAGGTGAAAGGCTTATAATGCAAAAGTGAGAACCAACAATAGTATCAATAATGCAAGCAAGAGAATGAGATGCAATTACAACTTAACACCAAAATCTATCCTTTTTCATAATATTAGTCTACTTGGTTTGAAAAAGGGATAAAATTTCACCAAATAGATGTCCTTTCAAATCCAATTTATGAGTGTGAAAGAGACAAGTTCACTCGGCAATCTTTTATCTTTTTGGAACGAGTCGGAAAAGAGATTAAATCAGACTCGTTTGGGATTCCTCTAGGTATAGGTCAGCATGTTTATGAGTAAGAAATGAGGTTCGAACATAAATTCATGTATTATCTATAAGGGTCTCCCAGTCCTATGGACAATAATCTCTGCATGGGAACCAAATGAAGCAGGGGATCTAACTAGGGCACCCATGTTTGGTAAGTCTCTACCATTCAATAACGACACTTCTAGTTGCAAATAGAAGGTTTTGTGTCACTATAAAACGGGTTCGTACCTAAGGCATATGAGTGATAGTCATAGGATGATGCAAGTGTGCATGATGGATTGTATACCTATCCTATATGTTGGGTAACGAAAATACCTGTCCAAAGTTTCGAACAGGTGACACGGCGTTGGAAACCGCAAGAATGCTTGGATAAAACTACAAAAATGAACTCCATCCACTGTCGTATTAGTCCATTAGTCAAAAATATTGGATGAAACTATTCAACGTGGGTAAATTTTTTCTATAAATAGTAAACAAAATCAATTTTACTATACCATTTGTAGTTTTTACCCAAAATAGTGCATTTTCGACCAAATTGCCTTTGAACTTCAATTGGGATTGTGGGAGCTACGAGCGATGGAATCGACGACTGTCTAGACCAGGTAATTCATATTTCTCTCCTCTTTCTTTTCAGTGGATTAAAATTTGTAATTAGGCCTCCTTTTCTAAGTTATTTAGGGTGCAACTTCAAAACTTAGGTGTACGCGGGCTACAATTTATCGAGTCACATATATGCATACTTATATGCGGTTGTTTGAAAAAAATCCAGTGTATAAGCAACCCTATACGTGATTGTATACACTACAAATAACGTATATGTATGTGGATAATGTTTTTTAAAGTTTGCTAACTCAAAAAATGGCTTGACTCTTGCAAGATGGTGCCAGAGTGGAGAGAAAGAGAGCATGAGGAGGTGGATGTTGCAGTTGAGAGAGATCTAGGGGGAAAAATGGCCTTAAAAATATGTTGGCTATATAAGTTTTGGGCTCTCAAAGGTATGAGGGATCAAGTGATATTGATTCAACTACTTGTGAACTACTGGGATCCGGATAGTGAGAGCTTCAACCTTGATACACAACCATTAAGAATTGAATTTGAGGACATCTATTTCTTGATGGGATTGTCACGTCGGGGTGAGGTTGTCAAACTCAAAGCTCGAGGAGATGGGAGTGGCATGAATATTGAGGATTACATATCCACTCATTGCATTGCAGGGACCGAGAAGGTAGGGAGCCAAATCCCAATTAGAGAGATCAATAATCTGAGTCTCAATATTGTTATCCTGGTTTTGACATGGATTAGAGGGTCGTCCTCTTTTCACCAAGCATCAAGGCCACTTATGTTCTACTCAGTGGAGTTCTTGCGAACCATGGTATATGACGGGTGCACCTCATTGCTAGCTAATATGAAGACCCAGCTGACAGACTGCAAACTAGGTAGTAAGAGGAACTTTAGTTTTTCTTCTATCCTTCGTAGTTTTTTCTTTGAGCGGGTTCTAGGCTTGGGACCTAGAGTTGAGATTATTCCGCGTGGACCTCATGATCCATCCATGGCATGGTGGACTGAGGTGATGAGACGACAGGGGGGTGGTAGGGTGAAAACAACCTACAACAATGGCATTTTCTTCTAGTGGAGTCAGTAGGTGATAACTCTGGATGGTTACCATTATGCATGGATTGACTTCAGAGGAGATCCTGACATGCCATCACCACCTGGGTCCGCCTACAAAGACATATATATATCACAGTTTTTGGAATATTTCATTTTTTTGTATTTTTGTATAAGGCGACAAATATATTTTTGGATGATTTTAAGTAATAATTAAACATGTATGTGACACAGACGTAGGTCCACAATGGTCGGACGAACTTCCATGACATCATTAGAGGCATTGAGGAGATGAGATAGTGAGAGGGGACATGGATAGAGTGCTTCAAAAC
The DNA here is from genome assembly GCA_009831015.1 of Picea engelmannii. Taxonomy (NCBI): domain Eukaryota; kingdom Viridiplantae; phylum Streptophyta; class Pinopsida; order Pinales; family Pinaceae; genus Picea; species Picea engelmannii. The sequence continues at coordinate 506,221 of ML793374.1, read as the reverse complement.
ATGCAGGGAAACCTATCTCATTTGATGCAGAGGATTCCTATGGTTCATGTGGAGGATCTGTTAGAGGCTATGCAATGACAGGTGGTAGGTGTGCTCCATGCTTGGGTACGACTCTTTTGAAATTTTGCAAACGTCATAGTCTGCTATCATGACACTCATCTAGTGCTAAAGGCGTAGATGTTATGACTATTGCATGATTATATGTATATGTATATTGAGGGTGTCAACCCCAATCTTGTACTGTAAACATCATATTTTTTGAAATATATATAAAAACATGGATCTTCAACTTAACTTATGTTACAATGTGTACATTGATGAAAATGTTTTCTTTGCTTTAGTTATGTGACAAATGCCAATCTAAAAAAAATTTATCATATGCATCAGATACATAATTAGAACTTCTAGGTATGTGATGATAAGTAATAAAATCAATCTGTCGTTCTAAAATTCATACTAGTAGGAATCGTTGGAGTAGAGTAAGGTCACACACACGGTAACTTCCGTTCAACTGACATACTACTAATTAGGAGTCCAGGCAGACTTCTAATGAGAGAATACCATGTGAAATGGCATCGCGCAAAAATTCTATAACGATGCTCTATTCGACCACATTATTCATGGATGGCCCTAGAAAAATGCCACCTGAAGAAACCAGTAGAGCCTCGGGTGATTAAACAACCCAAGCGGTGGAAGCCACGTTCCATGTATGACGAATGGCCCCATCTACGAATCCTAAGCAGACCAAAGACTTCATTGACATATTCCAACCAAGGGAAAACTCGATAAGCAAGTTGAAGATAAAAACAAAGGGAAAAGATATATACACTAAAATAAATTATTATACAAAAAGTTACGCCCAAGATTGGGGATTAAGCGTAATATATTTTCAAATAGAACCCATTCCCGGGCTTAGCCAACATGTCCCCTTCATAATCTTCTAATTCATAGCCTCCTTTTTCTGAGACATGTCGCACAATATAGGGACTGTGCCACATGGGTTTGAACTTTCCTACCCCCAGTGGTTCTTTGGCTTGATCATATAGAAGGACCAAGTCACCCTCAATGTACTATCAAGGATAGACAGACTTATTGTATTGGATGTTGACATGACTTTTATTCGCTTCAATAGTTGTAGAGGCATCTCGACGTTGCTCATTTAGACTATCTAGGTGTACGAGGCATTGTTTGAGATCGGAAGTGTCATGTAGGAGCGCAACTTCCAATATAAGAGAAGGGATTTCGCATTCAGTAGGTAATATCAAATCCACACCATGTAATGAATGGAAAGGAGAAAAATCGGTGGAAGTCTTGAACGAGGTTCGGTATGCCCAAAGTGCTGGATAAAGCATGATATGCCAATAATATTTGCTTTGGCTGACAGTTTTCTGCAAAATGGTCTTGAGAGACTTGTTCATAGCCTCTACTTGTCCATTTTCCTAGGGGTTGTAAGGGGAAGAATGACCATGCTTAAACCCCAGTTTATATGATAGTTCTTCATTCATTTCATTCTAAAAGTGTCTACCATGATAAGTGATAATCTCACTCAAAATTCCTAACCTTGATATAATTTGATTGAATATGAAGGAGACAGTATTCCCATCATATTTAACTGTAGGCATGGCCTCATCCCACTTAGTAAAGAATTCTACGACCATGTAATGTGTTGATTCCCTCTAGCTTAAGTTGGGTTGCAATCCACAAAGTCCACCCCCCACTTCGTGAAGGGATCAACGATAATGAATGCATGGAGAGGGGATGTATGTGAGTGCATTTTTTGAGTGAACACCTGGCAGGGGTGACACTTATTAACCATTTTGACGTAATATTTAAAGATATATGGCCAAAATAATCGGCTCGCAAGATTTTCTAGGTTGTCGCAAGCCTGGATAGATGACCACCATAAGCCCCACTGTGGCACTTGTTTAGAACAGACTTGGCTTCTTCATGAGTTAAACAATGATGCAATATATTGTCTACTCCTAAAATATACATGGTGTCACCAACGATAAGATAGTTCTTAGCTTGTTATCATATATGTCATCAGTCATGTCACGAGAGATGCCGAGGGAACTTCAAAGTTTGGAGATATAGAAAAATATCTACATACTAGGGGTTTGATGATGAGTCAAGGAAAATGTGTTCATCCGAAAATGAATCAACATGAATAACATCCTCATCTAACCAAGGGAAGTCAGATATTAACTCTACAAAAACTAGTGATTTTTTGGATTTCGAAGAAGAAAAATTAAGATCGATCTCTTCTAGAATGAAAATCCAATTATTGTACTTTCCCCCTATGATAAACCTAGTAAATACTTATTGAAATGGATTAAAATCGGCAACCACATTAGTTTTGAAAAGAAATATGTAATGTCATAATTGTTGGACTGTGTGAATGACAACCAAAGATAGCTTTTCAACATGAGAATATTTGAGTTGAGGGACGACTAAGTTTCGACTAAGTTAGTAAATGGCGTTCTCATGGAGCTCGTCATCCTATTGAACCAACACCATACCAATTGTCTCTTCATACGTGGTGACATAAATCAAGTAAACTCTATCGTAGTCTGGAGACTTCAGCAGAGGCATCGATACCAGGGCTTTCTTCAAAGCATCGAAGGATTCCTAGGCTTGCTCATCCCAGATAAAAGGAGTGCCCTTCTTCAAGAGATGCATGAAACCCTTAGTAATATTTTCATAGTTCACTATAAACCATCGTAAAAAGTTATCTTTCCCCTGTAAAGCTTGAAGTTGGCGAATAGTACATAGTGGAGGAAATCAAAGTATTGCCTCAACCTTTAACGGATCTACCATGATCCCACTCTCAGAGACTAAAACTCCTAGAAGTCGACCGAACCTAATGCAAAATATGCATTTATGAGGGTTCAACTAGATGTGATAATGGCAACATCTTTCAAAGACTAGCCAAAGGTGCTTAGGGTGATCCACTCTCTTATGGGAGTGAGCAGCAAGATCGTTGAGATAGGCTTCGACTATATGCTTGAGATCATGAAAAGTGAAGGTCATAGATCGTTGGAAGGTTGCTCTGATGTTTTTAAGGCCAAAAGGCATCTTTCGGTATGCAAAAGTACCCCAAGGGAAAATAAATTTCATCTTATGTTGGTCCTCAAGTTTAATTTGAATTTGGTTATACCCTAAAAAATTGTCCATGAAAGAAAAAACTTCGCTTCCCACACACTTGTTGAGAATCTAATCGATGAAGGGTGTCGAGAATTTGTCTTTAGGAAGAGATTTATTCAGGTCATGAAAATCCATGCATACACATATGGTTCCTTGATTTTTATTCACAGGAACGAGATTGGATACCCATTCAATCAAGGGAACCAAGTAGATAAATCCAACATTAAGCAGTTTTTCTACCTATGTCTTAATAGCAGGGGCCTTTGTCAATTACTAGTTACTGGTTCTACTCTATCAGTTGATTTATTGACCCAGGGTTCATGTCTTTCAGGTTACCAACAAAGCCTCTAAAACTATCGGCCCTCCTGGTAAACCAAAAGGCAACATAACACACAGAGGCACTATGCAATCTCACTCGAGATAGCTTTGGTGTGCTATAAGACTTAGGTGTTTACAACCTAGGATTGAGTATGAGATATGGAATATGTATTCTAGACCATTTATTATAACTTGTGATTGCAACCTATTGTATTTGTGACTATGCATTACCTTCCATAGTTTATTCTACAACCAGATTTCATAGTAATATAACAACTTCCTACAACAGAAATTGCAACCTACTGTATTCGTGACTATGCATTACCTTAGTTTATTCTACAACCAGTTTCTGTTGTAGGAAAATCTCCCTACGGACAGGTAGATCGCCTCAAAGAGATAGACCTTAAACTTTAAGATAGAAAGTGCTTAACATGGACACTGACTTCCTTTCAAATCTATACAAACTAATGCATGAAGAGGAAGGAGAACAAAAGTACCTTTTAATCGACGTTTGTGCCTGCATGCTCTGAGTCGAGCTCCAAACTCTCGCTCCTCGATGAGTCCTGTAGACAAAAAAAGTACGACCACTTCCTACTCTATTGATATTAGCTTGAAAATAGATCTATCTATCAATGATAAGTTCATGTAAGATCATACACAAACTAGAAAGAAACAGGCCAAGCAGATTATATTAATGAGGTCAAAACATTTCTTACAGCCATGGATGAGTTGCAACAGTTTCATCAAGTCCTCCTTGTCTTCCCCTTTCTCAAAAGATCCATGATCTGAATGATGATAGCTTCACCGATTGCTCCCTATGAGATCATAGGTCTCTTGCTTCCAAATTATCTCTGTTCCAACACCACTTATGAGATCATAAGTTTGGTGTGATTCTCCTTTTTCCAGTCCCCTTTCACCATTAGAAAGCTTGCTTATATAGCCTTGGAGAGGCTTTAACCACTTGAGATATCCTTGGGGAAGTTGATGTTTTGCCTCCTTTAGTTGAGGATCTACCCTAAGATCATGGCTGGACTAGGGATTCAAATCCAACTGCCTTCCAAGAATGAAAGGATCCTTCCCCCATTCATCTCAACAACTTAACTACTATCCAGAATAGGTAACTGTCCCTCAAAAGGGCCATCAGAGCATTGTAGCACTCCCTAGTAGGCTTTAGGGGGGTGTCAACGCTTTCAAAATCCATAACGCTCCCTGAAAAGGGCCAGAGGAGATTTATAATGCTCCCAAACAGTGTAAGGGGGAGCGTCGACACTCCTAGAAGAGGTATAGGGGAGTGCTCTCCTTCAAAATCTCAGTTTTTGAGGTGCTTTCAGATGGAAAAAGGTTTGTAAGCCTGCTGACTCATTTCTCCTCTTCCAAATCAAATGTTTGAGGTATTTCAAGTGTCCTTCTCATGTCGTTATAGGCACGGCATAGGCATCATGGCAGTATGCTTCCCTGACACTTGCGACACTTGTGAGAAACATGTGACACTTGCGACCTTGTGAGCAAAATGTGACACTTGTGACCTTTGTAATGACGACACTTGTGACACTATCAAAGTGAGTAATTTCGATGTGTAACAGATTTCCCCCCAAAGTATGAAGTTAGAAGACAGGAACTGATAAACTAAATGCTTTGTAGACTTTCAAGCAAGGGTATAGACGTAGAGAACCTGACAGAAGCTGCACACAAACATCCAACAAATATTATGACATATTTCAAACCCAAGCCAGGCATACCTATGCTTGGGTGATCAAGACTTGCAAGATATGGCCGCCATAAAATACACTGCGGATCCATAATTGTATTGATAAAAAAGTATAGCCACTGAAAATACACTGTGGATCTATACTCCCATGACCTGAACTGATCGTAGCCACGAAGAATACACAATGGATCTACGAGATGAAAAGACATAGCCATGACCAATACAAAGTGGATCTATGTAACAATATATGTGTCATTGTTCAAGAGAAACTCCTTCACAACCTGGGCAAAGTACATATCAAAGTGATCACTCAACCCAGGGTCTTCTTACCGATCCCGATGTAGTACGAATCTAACCACGTGAATAGATATTCTGATGTCGAACATGGCAGAAACCACTTGATTACCGGTCAATGATGTAAACCGTTAACAGGTGCGAGGGAGATCACCATTAATGTCAATGATTCCCAAGGTACCCTAGTACATTCCAACGAATGTGAATGGATGGGCTGAAGTCGAACATCCGTGGAATCATTCGATCAGAGGTCAATGATGTAAACCTACTGTCGAATATGAGGAGGCCTGCCATTGAGGCATGCAGGTCCCAAAGTACTAACTGGTTTCTAAGCCTGATTCCTGGATAATGTGTTGAGGTCGATAGGAATAGGCTCGTCGAAGGAGGGCCTTGATGTATCCCCCATCAATGACAAGAAACAAACATAGAGATGTAATTGGTAGATCAAATTAACATGGACTAACACAGGTATTGAGACAAGATATTTGTGTGATGGCTGACTCTCGAGGCAGATACTTCCCTTGAACACTGAGGCATAATAGCAGGAACATGACATGGACCAAAACTTGATGATGCAGTGGATGTTGTGACTTACGTCAGGTGACCCAAAGGAGTGAAAGAAACTCAAAGGATTGGCCCAGTGTAGAGGTTCAACAGATTGTAATGCATGCAAAAGACAACGTATCGTGTTCAAGGGCGACTCTAAGAGTTACTTGGTAATGTTCTCAAAAAACTGCTTGGCTTGCTTCTTTCAATTTTTCCCCCATCCATATAGAAAAGTACCTCTTTTTAATTTAATGAGCTCGAGGAGGATAACACATGCTCGATAAAACTCACCTTTGGTAAGTTCCTCTTCCTTTGTTTAATGAACTGGAAGAAGTAAGGGTTCGATCCTGTATGGACCTGTCGATGTGTGTTTTAGCGAGTCCAAAGACAGAAAAATCGAAGGTTTTTTAGGATTATAGAGTTTGGAAAAACACTTAAAAGAGAACTCTCTCAGTTCCTTTTTCGTACAGTAGTCTAACAAGACCGAAAAAGAGATAAACTATTGATCGAAAGATGCCCTTTCGAACCTTTTAACGAGTGTGAAAGGAAGCAAGGTCACTTGACAATCTTTTCATATTTAGAGAGTCTGAAAAGGGTTTAAAGATGACTCCAGGGGGTTCCTTTTTCGTGTATCCATACAGGTCCGAAAAAGAGATAAAAGTTTACCCAGATGCATTCTCATGTATTTACGAGCACGAGAAAGAACAAAGACTAAGCTCAGTACTCTGCCCCCAGCTTGAAAGCTAGTGACTTAACTCTAGAATGATCATCAAAGGCTGGAGACATGCCCCCCAAGCTTCAATTCATTCACTGACTTTGAGGTTGTCACCAATTTATGTGCTAGATGGAGAAAAAATATACAGGTGGATGAAATGAAGGTTAAAAAATGAGACCTAACGAAAGACTCGACTCGACATCTACGAGATCTGGCGAAAGACTCAACTTGAAGGGAGAGGTGATTGTTTCATTTTTTAACAAGCTTGACATAGGAAAAGAACTATGCTCAAGGTTCCAGGTTCGATCCTCAGATTGTTGTTTCATTTTTTAACGAGCTTGCCACAGAGAAGAGAAACTATGCTCGTAGTTTCGTCTGGATCATGGCTTCCAAGAGGATAATGCTCTGGAAGGGTTCCATGTCAAAGGAAAAAATGTGGTCATGGCCTTCAGGAGATATTCACTGGATGGAAGATAATCACTCGAGAAGGGACACATATCGAGGGTCGCGATAGGAGTGAGGAGATCAGGCTCCAATAATCCTACCGAAGAGATCACCATGTCAACTACCGGATCCAAATCGTTGGAAGTTGAGGTCATGGGTGACAACGCCACATAATTGACATGCAGCGGGGGTGATACTGTCTGCACATAAGAACCACTTAGGGAGGTAACCCAGTTGGGGCCGATGAATGAAAGTTGATCAATAGTCACAATTCTTCCATTGTGAGGAAAATATATCACATGGAAAAGAGTGGATACAATAGCTTTCATGGCATAGACATAATCTCGCCCAAGGAGTAAAGCGAAATCCAAGGGGTCTCAGCCTACCATGACATCGATACAGATAGTTTTCCCTCCCAAAGTTACAGGAAACTGAGGAAGGATCCCTAAAGGTTGACTAGTTCTTCTATTAAAATCTAACAGATTCTGTGTAATTGGTGCAAGCTGCGGACAACCCAAAGCATACCAAGAAACATAAGACAAAATACTAATGGACGCACCTTCATCTATCAACATTTGAGAAACGTCCCGACCATGAACCTGTATTGTAATCTGGAAAGGAACGTGAGAGGGAAGACGAGGTCCAATTAGCGCACCCCAATAAAAAAGGATGGCTTTAGTACTTGGAGGGGGTTTCGCAGGAGAAGGAGAAATGCCCCCCGACACGGTAGAGTTTGTATTAACGAGAAAAACATGGGCAGTATCGGGTTTACTCTCTAGAAGGGGAGTAGGATTGACCAATGATTGGATCGGATCAACCAATGGTGGACTTGGATAGACCACTTTATCACTCTTCAGAGGAAGAGTGGGACTGGCTGAGGAAGGGACTGGATCAGTCACTTTGGCACTCATCAAAGGAGGAGTGGGGTCGACCGATGGCAGAACCGAATCGATCACTTGAGTTTCATTCTCCAAGGGAAGAATGGGGTCGATGGGTGGAAATAGATCGACAGCTTTGGTGTCACTCTCTAACAGGAGAGTGGGATCGACCGAGGATGAAAACAGATCAACCACTTTGGTGTCACTCTTTTGATGAAGAGTGGGGTTGATCGATGACAGAACTGGATCAACTACTTGGGATTGTGGTTCAATCAAGGAGGAAACTAGATTGACCATCTGATCAACCGGACTGACCGAGAATGGAACCGGATTGACCAGTCCATCAACTAACGATGGGTCGGAGGAAATATTATGATAACCTTTTGGAAGTTGAAGTTTTTCCAAAAGAGAAGAAGCCTCGTCCATACGAGGGAAAAGGTGAGAGTAATGCTCACCTTTACATAACATGCAAGGGAACTTGACAGTTTGCTTCTTCTTACCAACCTGAACATCACTAGTTGATGGGGTATCATCGACATGACCAACAGAGGCCAATGACATGGAGGACCACATTTCTAAGACCTGGGTAAGACCGGGGAAATCCCTCAAAAAGTGGTCACCCTTACAAAGACTGCAAGGGAATTTGGGTTTTGGATTCTTCATTTTAATCTTGTTGACCTCATCAATACTCCCAGTACTATTAACAATAACTGGTTTCTTAGAGCCAACATCTGATGTTGTTGGGGCCTTGGTCCTTTTCAGGCTCTTCTTCTGCTTCTTCTCTTTTCGTTTCTTCTTCTTCTGATCAGCCTGGCTACTTTCTTTAGAGATTTCACTAGGTGAAGAAGGAGAAATGGAAGGAGACTTAATGGATGAAGAAGGAAAAAATTCGACATGAGGTTGATGTGTGGGTGGTGTATTGAAATCCAAAGTATTAGGTGCAACTGAAACATTGGGAGGATTCGGGATCACCGGAGTGGGGAGCAACCAAACTGGTAATCCGATAGTGAGTCCTGGAAGACTCATTGTGGCAACATATGGAGGACCAAATTTTCCAAACAAAGGAAAGGTATGAGGTTCTCCAGGAGAAGGGTTTCCTCCATTGGTACTCCCTGGATTCGATGCCATTAACACTGACTCTACCTAAGGTCCACTAAGTAAAACAAACAACACACACTACGAATCTAAGAAGCAACCAATCAAACAAACCTTCCTACGATGAAACCACTAGTTGGTGATGAAATCCAACGTCGCGAGATCAAAATAGGAAGGGGCGGTGATAGAGCGGGTGGATCAGTTACGTTGGTGACCTGCTTAACAGACTTACACCTTGGTGCAAGTTTCAACGCAGTAATTGTGGATTTACCCTCCAAGGAGCCTGAGTGAGTTTGACCAACGTCTATTCCAGGTATAGTGAGACTTTCCTTCACCGTCACCTTGTGCGAGACCCTAAATATTATGGCTACTAAGGTCACCAATTCATATTCAGCCCCTGGGCGGGTACAGTCAACAGTCCAATCGGAACGTATGGGCAGGATAACAAGTCCGAAATCAACCTAAAAGGCTCCCACACATAATCGTGGGTATACCTTCCAGTGACCCCCAATATATGATCCGACCACTACAAACAGTTGAACCACGGAGGGATAATCTCCGTAACTCACCCGAATGCGACCTCGTGCGTAACCCCTGTGTGAGAGGGGGATCCCAGCAAGACAATACGACAATTGGATTTGACTCTCCCTACCACAAGATACTAAGTTTGTTTGATAGCTTTGGAAAGTTATCCTTTCAACCTATTCCAAAGCCCTACACCTTAAACTAATGTAGGTTTGCTAACAAAGATGTAAAAAGTCTGATAAATTTTAGTTAAGCGTTGATTTTAATGGCCGTTGTTTACTCAGAGGGTGTACGAAAGTGAAACTGATGGAATGATGACTCAATTCCCAAAAATATGAATGCAGTATGATAAGCAATCGTTTCTTTTCAATGAATACCTATTTAAGGGAAAGATGAAGAGTCGTTTTCACTATCAAACACTTGATAAGGAATTCCCTCAATCAATTTTGTTCCTAATCAAATCCAACATGATGCTACAACATTTCAGAAATTCAAACTAATCATTAAGATGTACTTTTTTCGTTTTCATGCGAATGATAATCAATTCAATGCAAAATTTCTCCTGCCAACTACCCTTTCAGATCAAGGGGATTCAGACAAGAACATGCAGATTTCACACAAACAACACACTCTTTTGCAATCAAACAAGAGAAAGAAAATCGAAAACGCAGATGAAGGAGAAAGAAATTGGACCAGATGACCTCAAAGAACCAAATGAGAAGAGTTACAGACTTCTAATGTCCTTCACTAGAGTTCCTGCTCAGTCAGATAGGAGAGAAGAAAGCAAGGGATTGATTTCAAGCTCTCGACGACAAAAACTCAAAAATAAGAAAGAAGGGCATAAAATCTGAGTAAAAAGGTGTTTAATTCTCAGGAGGAAGGATGTCAGAGGCCAAGGGAAGAAACATTGAATCTCAAAGCAGCTCAGCAAGTAAGAAACAAGGTTTTTAACCTCAAAAATGCAATTTTTTGAAGGGATTTTGTGAAAACAGGGGTTGGCGCTCTGGTGTAAGGGACACCAGGGAGTTATAAAGCTCTTTCCAACACTCTAAGGGAGCACTGGCACCCTGCTAACAAGGCAGGGGAGCGCTGGTGCCCAAAAACTCACAAAAATGTCCAAAAAACCTTAAAATTCAGTCAAATTTTGACAAACAAGCTGAGTGTGATGGACTGAAGAGTCAATCAGCAAATGCGATCAGATAAATGGGGTGAACAAGGTATAAACACAAAAGTTAAGATAAGGCCTATGAGGAAAGACAAAACCAAAAGTTTTGATTCGTTCCCCAGTGGAGTCGCCAGTTTCTGTTGTAGGAAAATCTCCCTGCGGACAGGTAGATCACCTCAAAGAGAAAGACCCTAAAATCTAAGACAGAAAGTGCTTAACATGGACACTGACTTCCTTTCAAATCTATACAAACTAATGCATGAGGAGGAAGGAGAACATAAGTACCTTTTAATCGACGTTTGTCCCTGCACGCTCCAAGTCGAGCTCCAAACTCTCACTCCTTGATGAGTCCTGTAGACAAATAAAGTATGACCACTTCCTACTCTATTGATATTAGCTTGAAAATAGATCTATCTATCAACGATAAGTTCATGTAAGATCAGATACAAACTAGAAAGAAACAGGCCAAGCATATTATATTAATGAGGACAAAACATTGCTTACAGCCATGGATGAGTTGCAACAGTTTCATCAAGTCCTCCTTGTCTTCCCCTTGCTCAAAAGATCCACGATCTGAATGATGATAGCTTCATCGATTGCTCCCTATGAGATCATAGGTCTCTTGCTGCCAAATTATCTCTGTTCCAACACCACTTATGAGATCATAAGTTTGGTGTGATTCTCCTTTTTCCAGTCCCCTTTCACCATTAGAAAGCTTGCTTATATAGCCTTGGAGAGGCTTTAACCACTTGATATATACTTGGGGGAGTTGAGGATTTGCCTCCTTCAGTTGAGGATCTACCCTAATATCATGGTTGGACTAGGGATTCGAATCCAACTGCCTTCCAAGAATGAAAGGATCCTTACCCCATTCATCTCACTCGAGATAGCTTTGGTGTGCTATAAGACTTAGGTGTTTACAACCTAGGATTGAGTATGAGATATGGAATCTGTATTCTGGACCATTTATTATAACTTGTGATTGCAACCTACTGTATTCGTGACTATGCATTACCTTCCATAGTTTATTCTACAACCAGATTTCATAGCAATATAATAACTCATTCATTCATTAAGCACAACAATGACTGCTGAAATAAGATAAATATATACATGCATTCATCACATTACATAGAGATTAACATGGTTCACTCCCTCCTGGGCCACATCCATGAATATTTGGCTCTTGGCTCTTTTATTATGTTAGTTCTTCATCTCCAGTGTTGCGTTCTTGCAATGCTCCTCAGATGGGTAAGATCTATACGAGGTGAACTCGATTGGACTAGGCTCTACAGCCTACGATCTAATCCTCAGATATTCCTTTTCTTTCCTCTCCTCTAGCTCAACAACTTACAAAATAGTACATATCAATACTACAATCAGTCCGCACATATCTACGATAGAATAATACAAAAGTGAACCAACAAAAAACTCCCTATGATACCTGCGTATCTATATTTATACATTTCAAGCTCTTTATCCGTTTACAATACATTACCAAAACCCTAACCCTACCGAAGTTAGGTCTTCCTCTCATGTGAGCGTGTTGTTCTTCCTTCTAGCTATCACTTTCCTTGTGCACGCTTTCTTGCATGCATGCATGTTGTGTTTTCCTCTAGTTGTTACTTCAGTTTTTGCATGCTTTCTTTCACCACGATCATCCTTCTTTCCACTTTGGCCTACTGCCAACATCCCCCCAACACTGACATGTGGCTCGTCCCAAGCCACCTAATCCTTCTGAGCTTCCTTTATATCCTTGGTGATCGTCTGTAGATTTTCCTTGAGCTTTGTTGTTTGTGTCAGTGCCTGTGCGGTCTTATCCTTGATTATGTCCACTACCTGGATTGCCACTTCGTCGCTGATCAATCCTGCACATTCTGCCTGGGTTTTTGTTATCTGTGTCCTAGCCTCCTCTTCTTGTGCGAGTACTTATGCTACCCGTTCCTGCAATGGATCTATTTGAGCCTAACGCTCTTTTTTCTTCATTTGTGTAGTGATGAGTTCTCCCTGCATCTTCTTCATCTCCTGCATCCCTTTTACTTGTTCTGGGATTGGTATGGTATTATGCTTATGCTTGAGCTCTTGGATTGCTGCATTGATCCTTTCCTCTTCCTTATCCCACCATTGGACCTGTGGATCCTCCTCCAACCTTGTCCAAAGTTGCACTTCTTTGTTGAGCAAGTCAACTGTTGTGTGACCCTACTGCTCTATCTCTTGCAGCTGCATTGTTTCTTCATGTTTCCTTTACTCCCTAACTGCTAGTGGAGTGGTTGGTGTGAGTTGTTCTCGGAGATTCTCGATCTCCTTATGATATTGATCAATTGCCTGCATAATCCGATCAATCTTTTCTATTTTTGTGATTTCCTCACTTTGTGTGACCTGTGGAATCTTTTCATAAGTTCCTGCCACTTTCTGCTCTAATCTTTTTAGGTGCTCTCTTTCCTCCTCGGTCTCAGATTTAGCCTTTTTGTAGCCTATTTTCAATTCATATTGTTTCTTTGTCACATGCTTCAATTCGAGTAAGTTTTTGCATGTGCAAGAATATACCTCGTGGTTGACGCTCACCTACAACCTATGTAATTTCCTTGATGGTATCCTTGTCAACACAAGTTGGATTTGGATTAAGTATTTCAGGGGTGTCTTCCCCACAATTTCGTCCATCCGAAGCATACTAGGGTTGTTATGGAATGTTGCGTGTGGCTGCAATATCCCCTTGTCTGAATGTCTATCTTCCTCTTGCACTCTTCCTTCTGTCTACAGTGTTGATGGATCTATTCCCCTACTACTACCTACAATTTTTACTTCCCCAAATTTCTTAAGGAACCATCCTATTTCTTCCAACTCTTTTTGCAATTTGTCCCTTTGATGTGCTGCATGGTCGAAGTCCTTCGCTAGATAATCTTGGACTATTATGGCAATCATTTCCCCATCATCCTCAGTGATCGTATAGTCTGGCGATGTTCATTGTGCCTTTGATTTCTTGCATGTGCCTCTTGCCTGTGTGGTTGGTCTCTTATTTCCCCCTGGTTCCTGTGTGTTGGGATTTGAGGCGGTCTCCTACGCTCCCTCTGTCCGTTTCTTTTGTTCTTTGATCGAATGTGTATTATCCTTCTTCCCCTTCTGGGTTCCTGTCTTATTTGGTCCTTCGCCTGTCTGTGTCAACTTGCCTTGGCCCATTCTTGGTCACTTGGGCACTTGGATTTCTGACGGCTGCGTTGCTCCCTGCTCTTCCTCTTCCTATGGTGTTCTTTTCGGTACTTCCCGGGTAATGGTTGAGATCCTCCATTCGTCGGGCCATTCCTTGATGACCATGTCGATATTACCCTCTATAATGCAATAGCACATTTGTAACCATTGTTTAAACGGATCCTGCCTTGCTTGTATCCACATTGTTTGTCATGTGGCCTGAAAGTTGGCGATGTTAGCATATCACGCGATAGCCTCTGGTGTTATTCTCCATGATCGACTGATGGCTTCCTGTATGTCTCGTAGGTATGCTTCAAATATGATCCCATTCTCTCTCTTATGCCTGGCATTCAACCTAGATTTTAGCAATAGATACCTCGTTCCTGCTAGCTGTGGTCTAGTACAAAGAACTACATAGCCTGGTTCTTTCCATCCCATGAAGGATATTAAGGTAATCAACCACGAGTAGTGGAACTCTATGCCTAGGTCCTGCACATATTTTTAGTCCTCTTGGAATAAGTTCAATAAGTAGGGTGCCCGACTCATTGAGGTGCCTTCTGCGCACTGGGCTGCAACTACAATTACTCCAGCTGGTGCTTCCTCTTTGTGAAATTTTCTTAGCAACGTCCAGGATAATATTTTTGCGCCCAATTGTGTGGCTGCATTGTTGATCCATTTTATGATGATGCCTCTTGTCCCCCTGGCAGTGCCATACTTCTTCTTCATTTCTTGTTCCAACGCTTTCTCCTTGTATTTGTCATCTAGAACCAACGCGAGATCCATACCTCAGATTGGTAATCCTATTATTTGTGCAATAAGCTCAACAGTTATGGGGACGGGTTTGTCTAGACATATGTCCCCTCCATGGGTGACTGCTAACAATTGTTTAACGCATGTTGTGGCGTACTAGCCTCTGCCAAAATGTAGTAGGTCCAACAGACCTAAAATTCTCGTTTTCTCCTTCCCAGCTGCCCACTAATGTGGCTGCTGAATTGGTTCTCCGAATGCATTCGTGCTCGTGGTCTGTAAAAAGAATCTCTTCGCAAGTTTTTGGAACTTTTCTTTGTCTTCTACATCATGTTCTGAGTATTTGAGCTTCTCGACGTGACCCAGTAGCTCTGGTCCTACCTGTACCTAGCTGGTATGCTTGGTAGAACAATTTCTGCTACCGGTTTCTTGTGGGGTGAGCTTGGTATCTGTATCTTGTCCTTCGACAACGGTGGCTGGCTCGAAGTTCCAGTGACTTCCTATTGTCCCTCTACATGCCATTCCGTCCAAGCCAAGACATCATCTGTGGTCTCCCCTGCTGGGTTTTCTGAGATGGTCGTTTGAGACTCATCCGGCTCCACTTTTGCTTATGGATTCTGCGCCCTTCCATTAACTTATGGGGATGCTTCGCTGCTCTCTGATTTCACCTCCTTTTGGGTTTCTTCTTCCTTTCTCTAAGGCTCCTGCGTTGTTGTTGGTGTGTCTAATTTCATGGCCTCTGGTTACGGCTGTTTAATTTCTTCCAGTATCGGTGTAGAGTTCACCGATATTGTCTCCGAGGATGGGATTTCATTGATATCGATGATATTTGACTGCTTCTTTTCATTCTCTTCCAACGGTCCTCATGACCTAGTTTGAACCTTGATCGGTCTTGCACTCTGGCTTTCTTCTGCTTGCTTTGGTGGTGCCATAGTGGTGACTATCGAATGTTTTTTGGGTTCGAGTAACTTCTATGATCATTGTAGCCTCACTCGGTGTGGTCTAGTTGATATTACTCTCTGTCTGTTCTCCTTTCACGAATAGACTAATTGTTCATGTGCTCGTGTGTTGTATTGGTTTTCCATGAAGCTTGTCATGGATGCTTCCTCCATTATGGGTTTAATGCACCATAACTTTTGGTTCAATGCATATCCAACAGTTTCTTACTTGCCATTAATTTCATTTTTCCTTTTCCAGTTGGTGCGATTAATGTGATGTCCTATCGGTCCTTGCCATCCTTCAATTCTGCCTAGTGTTGTCCTATCATCCTTCTTTTGCTGAATTTCCTTTTCCTGCTTCTTTCCCTTTGTATATAACCATTGTCCTTGCCTTTGTCAGATTCATATTTCTAACTTTGCATGGCCTTTCTTCTTTTGGCATACTATGCCCTCTTTAGTTTTGTTTCCTTTTTGTTCTTTTTTCTTTTTTTTCTTTTTTACTGCGCGGTGGGTGGTCCACTGTCCTTGTACAACTTCAGTCGGTTCCCATTGATCATTCCTCCGAGTTCTACACATACTAAGTCTCTTAACTATACATATCCTCCATATATGACATATTTTACTTCATATGGTCCTAACCAATGCATTCTAAGCTTTCCTGGGTGCTGAAACGATTTACTGTCACACATCAAAACTAGGTCTCCTTCCTTGAACATTTTCTTCTCGATGTATCTATCGTGCCAAGACTTGTCTCTTTCTTTATGCACTTGTTGATGGAATCCTTCCAAGATTCAGTCTTCCTCCATGGTCAACAATTGATTCAGTCTCTCCTGTACCGCGCCTCGTTCTGTCATTTGCGTGATGGCTGCTACGCGCAAGCTGGTACTAAAAATTCTAGTGGAACTACTTCTTAAATGGTGTGTGCCCTGTCAACTTTTTGCATGTAGTCTTGTATGACCATAATATTGTTGGTACTTTGAGGTCCCAATCGTCCCTATTGGCGTTACAAATATTTTTTAGTTTGTTCTCCATAATTTTGTTGAAGGCTTCCACTATGCTATTTGCCTGTGGATGATACAGTGTGATTTTCTGGTGATCGACTTCAATTTATTCAGTAATCGTGTGGATAGTGTTTTTTATGAAGTGTGTGCCTTGGTTGCTCATAAAAAATCTTGGGCACCCAAATATAGTGATTACTTGTTCAAAAAAAAAGTGTGTTGTTGTCTTTGCACTGCAAACTTTTACTCGTGCGACTTTCGCCCATCTTGTTAAGTATTCCATCGCGGTGATGATGTACCTTGCTCATGTTCTTTTGGTTGGTGGGTTAATTGGTCCCACAAATTCTATTGCCCATTTTTCAAATGCTTGTAATGTTACTTGTGGTCGTAGTGGTATTTCATCCCTTCTATTGGGTTTTCCTACCCTTTGATAGACATCACATCATTGATAGTACTCCTTCGAGTCTCTATGAATCATTGGCCACCATAGTCATGTGCACAATACCTTCTATGTTGTAGATTTACTTGCATAGTGCCATCCTGCTATTCCCTTGTGGGCTTCTACTAAAAATCTTAGTCTCTCATGCTCTAGCACATATCTTCACAAAATGATATTTATGCCCATTTTATATAATTGTCCGACAATCCATTGATAGTCGGCAACACGAACTACCAGGGTTTTATTCTGCGTGGTGTTATAGTCTTGTGGCACAGTACCCGTAATGAAGTACTGAATGATATATGTGAAGTATTCATCAGGAATATGTACTGAGAATAACTGTGCATCGAGAAAGTTGTCTTCTAGATTCGTAGGTTCTTCTCCATTTGTGACCCTTGATAGGTGGTCAGGTCCTGCATTCAATTTACCTGGTTTAACTATTACTTCAAAGTTGAATTATTTAAATAACAGTAACCATCGACAAATTCTCCCCCCCAACACTGGTTTGTTGACTAGGTATTTCAGGGTTGAATGATTTGTGAACATCTTAAAGTGTTTTCCCAATAAGTAATGCCTGAACTTCTGTAGTGCATAGACCATGAATAGGCCTTCTATTTCGGTCATGTTATAGTTCTGTTCTGAGTCAGATAATTTTATGCTCGCAAATTCTATTAGGTTGTCCAAGTCTCTCACTCCTGGTTGTGCCAAGATAGCTCCAAGTGCTATCGCTGATGCATGTACATGCACATGGAATGTCTTCTCCCAATCTGGAAATACTAATATCAACACGGTAACCATATTTTCCTTCAATGTATCCAAACCGTGTTGACACTCGTCATTCCACTGAAACTTTGTATCCTTCCTTAGTAGCTTTTCCATGGGTGATGTGATCTACGCATATCCTTTGATGAATTTCTTGTAGTATCCTATGTGTCCTAACGTCGCTCTTAGATGACAGACTATTTTCGATGGTGGCAAGTTAACAATGACTGTGATCTTTTCCAGATATACTAATAAACCTTGTTTGCATACTATGTGGCACAATAGTATCCCAAACGGTGTTCCAAATATGAATTTCTTGATATTCAGTGATATTTGGCACTGTCTGCATCTTTCTAACATCATCTTTAAAACTTCCACATGGTTTTTCAACAAGCTGTAGACTGTCCAATCATCCAGGTATACTTCAAGAAATTGATGGATGAATTCCTTGAATGCAACAATGACTATTTTGGAGAATATTGCAGGTGCATTCTTCAGTTCAAACATCATGACTGTGTACTGATACGATCCCCATTCTATCGCAAACACGGTCTTGTGTTTTTCCTTCTACGCAATCTTAATTTGATGGTATCCTGAGAATCCATTAGTGAATGAGTAAGCTTCATGTCCTCCCACATTCTCTAACACTTCATCTTTGAACGGTGTAGGGAATGGGTCGTGTAGGAATGAATCGGTCAACTTCCTCAAGTCGATGCATATCCTGATCCCTCCTTGTTTCTTGTCCTATACTACCATTGGACTTATCTACTCTGATTCCTCGACCAGTTCTATGATGTTGGCTTCGAGCATCTTGTCGATCTCAGCTATGACTTTCTGTTTGGATATTGGGTTCAACCTATAGGGTCGATGTCTAATAGGTCTCGTGTTAGGGCTAAGTGGTATCTTCATTTCTCCTAGTTCTCCGACTATGCCCTTCATCTATGTAAATGTTGTGGGAAAGAGGTCACTATATTCACGCAACAACTCTGTGATGACTTATATTGTTTACTCGTCCCAATAATCTCCAATGCTGGCCATTTTGGGTTGCTCAACTGTCACAATGTTAACTTTCTTTACCTTAATCGGTGAGACAATGAATCCTAATTCTATGGGTGGTCCCTCCACATCTCTTTCACCTTCTACTTCTTCGATCTGAATATTGCGTGGTTCATATTCATCTGGAGCTTCGTCCTGTACATGGTAACATGCCAGTAGTTCCTTGATTGTCTGTTTATTCCATTGTTTCTCTTCTGTGATAAGTTCTATTTATCGTTCTTTAATGCATATTACTCCTCTGATCCATTTAAGGGCTTCATCTATGTTGGGGTTCTCATTCTCGAATGATAAAGTGACTGCAAAGTTCTATTGTAGTGTCATCCATGTCGTAGTTCTTTTGCGCAATTCCTGGTCTGTATACCAGTTCACTGGTATGCCCTCTAGAGTATGTATGAAATGATGAGGCCATTCCTTTGGTGGTGCCATTTTCCACAATGCTCTACATGCCTCCAAGTGTTTCATTGGTGCTCTGTGTCCTTCATATTTCTATTGTTTGTTGTTGTTTTGTTCTGCGTCGAACCTTATGCGCAATAACCACTTACATTGGTACCGGTCTATGATTATCTCTTTGTGTACGCTCCACCATCTTGCGGGTGTGGCCTTGAGTGCTAAGTCAAGTGCTAACAATCTCTAATTTTCTAACACTACGTCTTCGTACTATGTCAAGAATGTTTCCAAATTGTTTAGTCCGTGGAAATTGGGTGGTTCTCTGATTTCTATGCCTACCCATCTTACTGTGTGGTCTATTCTTGCACATCTTCTCATGGATACTTTGTGTAGCCTCTACTTCCAGTTCTCTAATCTGGTGTCTGAGTTTGTTGCACATGAAGTAATGCTCCGCCAACTGAGTACCCCATCTATAATTGGGTTTACGTAATCCTCATTGCGCGCAGTTTTTCTATACAACTGGTTGATTTCCTCTAAGTACCTAGGCAAGTAGGTTCTACAAACCTCTCCCCTTCTGATGGGTCTAATGGCGTGATGACCCTATATTCTCTGGACTCAAATTTCATTTTCATGATCTTCAAATTGATTATGGCCTGGTTTCCAAACGCCCAATCCAGACCAAGCAATTTCGGGTAAGGTGTTGTGTCGTCCACTATTTCAATGACTTCAAAATCTTCTTTGGTGCACACTCCATCAAGATCTACTGTCACTCCTTTCAGTCTACCTATTGGTAGGACTTTGTGCTTTTTTGCTAGTTTCAATTGGATGTTTGAGTATCCCAATATTGGCTCTCCCATGCATTTCCATGTCTTTTTTGGTAATACATTCACCTCAGATCCTAGATCCAGTATGATGTCTCCCATATTGAAATCCCCAATGTTAGCATTCAATCAAAATTCCCTACTTGTTCGTCTTCTTGTGTGTAGGTGATTAAGTGTTTTTGGTTCTATATTTTCTTCTGTCTCACTGCTACATTTCTCTAGGATGCTTTGCAATATCTTCATAGATGAGGGATCACTTAATACTTTTACACATGTTTGCAAAAATCCTTTGATTGTAATCACTTGTCCCACGGGTTGCATCCCGTTGGTATGATCCAGTGATGGTGGCATCTCATATTCTGGTGCTTCCTTCTTTTGTTGCGCAGTTGAAGTCATTGCTATGTCCGCCTTATGAAACTCTTGTTTGGCCTCTTTAAAGATCTCCTTTTTCTTTTGTGCATCAAATTGCTTCTTTGGTTCAATGTTCTTCTTCACCCATTGTTTCTGCATTGGTTCCTGTCGAACTACATCGGTGCCCATTTTCGTTCCTCCATGAGTGACTATATTAATGTTTTGACCTTCATCCCTTGCTTCAGCTGAAATCCATTGAACATTCTGATTGTTTTGGTTCCTCTTTTCCTGAATATTCACTAGTAGTGTCGGACATTCCTATGTATCGTGGTCTGATGCGCTACAATACATATAAGTTGCTGGTGGTAGTGGACATTCCCATGCATAATGTCCTGGTTGTTGACAATTGTGACATGTGACTGGTCCTCTACCTAATCTGAAACCTCCTCTTGTTCATCCTCCACCTTTGTATCCTTCTCGGTCCCCTCTTGACGCGTTATACTGAGGCACCTAATTATATTGTGCGATATTGTACTGGGGTTGTGCCGGGTTGTACTGCGGTTGCACGTTATTGTATGGTTGTTGCGCAATATTATACTATTGTTGTGCAGTGTTGTATGGCATTGGGGCTTGATTGAACTGTGGCACTGCTTTCCTAGTCATCATTTCAGCCTATAACCTGTATGCATCTGATTTCCTTTCTCGCATCAACTCTATAGTTTTTCAATATTTATCGTCGTGGCCCACTGACTTGCAAAAGGTGCAATATGAGCTATTTGGAACTGTCTAGTATTTCTTCATCATCATGAAGTGATAAGGGTTGTGATCTGGTTTCTTGCATATTTCGCACCATAATCCTCCCGTTGGTAATGGATTTAGCATTCCTGCTGCCATATACTGCAAAAATGTTGAATATTCGTTCTTGTGGTGTCCTTCCATCCTGCATGTGGTACACCAAACAGATTCTTGTTTTTCCTTGTTCTTATTCTGGTTCAGCTGGAATGTGAGATTCTTCAAATCCTCCTTCAGTTCTTCAATATCTGGGCTTGTCTATTGGTACTGGTTTTCTTCCAGTTGCAAGGTTGCTTTCAGAGCCTCTACCTGCATCTGAAATTTCCGTTGACGTAAAGGATATTTTAAGTGTGGGAGTAGTGAGTTGAAAAACATGTGTTGATGATGCATGTCGATCATAAGGTATTTTAGCTTGTCCTTTAGTCGCTTGAATCTATGATCAATCTCCCATACAGACTCTCCTGGTTTCTGTCTTATTTCGATCATCTCGTTCATGTACTGATCCTCTGAGCTTGGCTTCTGGAACTCATTAATTAGTAACTTCTTAATGTTTTCCAGTGTCCTTGTCGTTCTAGGGGAACTTTTTATGTCTAGACTCGTGTACCAGTCTAGTGCACAGTCTCTTAGTGTAATCACTAGCTATTCCAGTTTGGTATCTTCATCCCTGATCTATTTTTCTTCCCATATCTTTGCACAAATGAACAAGTGCTTCTTAGGGTCTTCTACTGCTTCTCCTCGAAATTCTGGTAACCGGATGGTAGGATCATGTCATGCCATTCTAAATATTGAAATACTACCTCCTCTGCGTGGTGTAGATACTTGACTAGTGTTGCCTGAACTAGCTCCTCCAGTTGTTGCTCTTTGTGTAGATGTACTTTCTGCTTTCACACTTCCTCCAAAATTCGATTGTCTAAATGGTGGTGTTCTCTTTGGTGTATTAGTCTCACACGGGTTTATGGGTTCCACACTGACATTAATATGGATAGGATGGTTTCCTTCTCCTCCCATTATTGGACCTCTTGTCTTCCTTCCATATGTTGCGTGCAGGATTTCCTCAATCTCTCCACAGCCCGAAGATCCTCTACCTCTTCCTCATCATTATCCAAGCCTTCCCTTGCAGCTACAACTCTCTTCTTGGTATTCACCTTATATTGGTAGGGTACTCAGCTACGCGTCTTTCCCGTTGACTCCAAGATCCACTTGATCTGGTCGTCATCCATCATGATTGGGTCCAAGGGTTCCTCCTCCTTCTTTCCTTTATCTTTACCTCCTTCCATTTATCCTCTCTCTCTCAGTGCTTCCCCCCCTCCCCCATGCACACAGGGAAGTTTAGTTGTTTGATTCCATTGTCATTACACCTTTGTTATATACCAGTATCTTAATAGAATTATACAGTGATCGAATGTACCTTCCTTGAGGTCCTCATACAAATTCTTGCTCCGCAACACTATATGACTTTGCTGTGTCAACTGCAAACTCTGCTATGAAGCCTGCCACAATATTGTCAAGCCAAAATTCTATTGTGCGTGTGAATTTTTTGTTCACCTATTGTAACTGCTCAATCTGCATTAGGGTCCAATCTAGTTATCGAATTCAGTTTGTCACATGGTTATCCTTCAACCTTAGTATCCACTCCTATAGTATATGCGAAAAATCACAGAAAAAGACTTTGTGTAAATCAATAAACACGTATTTGTCCAGACATTTGCGAGGTGTGATTCTAGGGTTTCTATTATCGTTCTGTGAAAACTCTAGCTCCTTACTTAACCAATTTTTGATTTCTTCTTTTGTCAGGTTCCACGGTCTCAACATCCCCTTATAATGGCTCATTGCTCTCTTATTTTCTTTGCTTGTTTCCCTCTCCTCCTATCTCATCTACTCAATCCTCCTGTGTTCCTCCCAATGACAACATAACCATTTGTTGGTTACTAGTTACTGGTTCTACTCTATCAGCTGATTTATTGACCCAGTGTTCATGTCTTTCGAGTTACTGGTTCTACTCTAAAACTATCGGCCCTCCTGGTAAACCAGAAGGCAACACATCACACAGAGGTGTTGCATAGTCTCACCTGAGATAACTTTAATGGGTGGTTGTAAGACTCAAGAGTTTATAGAATAGGATTGAGTATGAGATATGAGATCTGTATTATGGACCATTTATTATAACTTGTGATTGGAACCTACTGTATTTGTGACTATGCATTACCTTCCACAATTTATTCTACAACCAGATTTCATAGCAATATAACAACTCATTAATTCATTAAGCACAACAATGACTACTGAGATAAGATAAAGATATACATGAATTCATCACATTAAACAGAGATTATCGTGGTTCACCCCCTCCTAGGCTACGCCCACAAATATTTGGCTCTTGGATCTTTTATTATGGTAGTTCTGCATCTCCAGCACTGCACACTTGCAGTCCTCCTCAGATGGGTAAGATCTATACGAGGCGAACTAGATCGCACCAGGCTCCATAGCCTGCGATATAATCCTCATATATTCATTTTATTTCCTCTCCTCTAGCTCAACAACTTACAAAATAGTACATATCAATACTACAATAAGTTCACACATATCTACGATAGAACAATACAAAAGAGAACGGACAAAAAACTCCCTATGATACCTACGTATCTATATTTATACATTTTGGGCTCTTCACCTATTTATAATACATTACCAAAACCCTAACCCTACCGATGTTAGGTCTTCCTCTCATGCGCACGTGTTGTTATTCCTTCTAGCTGTTGTTTTCCTTGTGTACGCTTTCTTGCATGTGCGCATGCTGTGTTTTCCTCTAGCTGTTACTTCAGTTTTTGCACGCTTTCTTTCCCCACGATCATCCTTCTTTGCACTTCGTCCTGCTGCCAATAACCTTCCTAGGATTGATAGTTCTAAGACATTGTCAAACAATCTTAGCATCCAATTAAGTTTTAATCTCATGTTAGACAATTCGAGGTTCGATTTCTGGCATCTCTTCATATGACCAAGCGAATACATCTCAGAATTCCTTAAAGAGTTCGGTGTAGATCATAATTTCTTCTGGTGAACAATCTGCACCGATGTATACATTTTCAACCTTGCTAGGAGTACAAGAGATATCAATCGTGAAGATATGAGCGATAATCTCCATGTTTCATTCGACATAAATGTCATGCGTATCAACAGGAACTACGGTGATTCAGGAGCATCATCAGCGAACACGCGTGGCAGGACAAATCAACAACTGGGAATCATTTCAGAATCTTAAATGCTGGCATTTACTACAAATATTTTGGAGCTGATTGAAAAGTGGAAGAAGATCAAATGATTGGGAGTTGAATGATCATGAGTGATTTGGGAGTTTCACTCCTAGTCTTGAATGTAACTAAACTTAGGTAGCAGTTAGGTTTTCATTTTTGAGTAGACAATTATTCGGGGGGAACCCTAAGGACCCTCTGAGATAAATAAAGGTTTTGTATGCCCAAATGAGGATGCTGCAAGTTAGTAGGAATGTTCTGAGTTTTTAAGTTATTTATTTGATATTAGTTGTAGCCATTTACTTTTGAATGAATATGACAGAGGAAAATTGATCCAAATGCATAGTATTGTCACTGTTTGCAATTCTTTGTTATTGTGTCTTCATAAATGAATGAATTTCATTATGAATGGATGAAACTGTGAATGTTAGTATAAGTTTCAATTGTTTCTCTTCTGTTGAGTCAGTGCAAGGTGTGCACACCGAACACAAGAAGTGTGTTGATGGAATATGTTTCGATTCCAAAGCTCAGAAGAGATAGCACTAAACTTTCCCTTGCAAGCAGTGCAAAGATACTGCTGCAAGGCGTGCACAGTCACCCGCAAGAACCAAGTCTTGCATAAGAATATGCTGCAAGGAGTGAACATATCCGAAGTTCAGCTAAGCGTCGAAGGGACTCCGTAGGAGTCAAAGGAGCAGAAGGTGAGAAAGATTAGAAGGGATAATGCCTTCCAAAAGTGAGGATAAGGTCTAAGAAACATACTTGCGGGAGGAAAAATGGTCGAAGCCTTGAATTCCTAAAAAATATTCTAAGTCAGAAGAATTCGTAAACTCAAGAGGAGGAGTGACAGTGACCGTCGGATTGAGCATGGTGAAGGATCTGGACCGTCGATTTGAGGCAAGCCTAGAGTCGAAAATCGGTATTCGGGAGCATGAAGGGAATTGTTCTCCAAAAATTGTGAAATGAAAACTTGCAAAGAAGGGATCATAACTGTTAGATCACGGAGAGCGTGGACTGTTGATCTAGGGTGAGCAGAATTCGTGAATTTAGAATTCGGAAGGAAGAAGGGTGTTTCACTCCAAAATCACGAAGCATGAACTTGCGACTTGCGAAGAAGGGATCAGAACCATCAGATAACAGAGAGCGTGGATTGTTGATCTGGGCAAGCAGAATTCGTGAAGCCAAAATTCGGAAGGAAGAAGGGTGTTTCCCTCCAAAATTGTGAAACACGAACATGCAACTTGAGAAGAAGGGATCGAAACTGTCAAATCACAGAGAGCATGGACCATTGATCGAGGGTGAGAGGAATTCAGAAGGAAGAAGGGTGTTGCTCTCCAAAATCATGAAACACGAAGTCCCGATTCGTGAGAGAGAATTTGGATCATTGGAGAATGAGAAGCCTCAGACCGTTGATATGAGGTGAATGAAGTTGGGAGTTCAAACTTTAGGAGAAGGGAGGAGAACTACACTGTGAGTTTTCGAAATGTGAATTCCGTAGCACTCAGAAGACCGTTCCCAAGTTATAGCATGAGATCACATCGGTGGAAAACAGGGGAAGGAGCCAACGCTCACTAGACCCCTAATTTGGAGCTCATGAGTTGGGAACTCAGGAATTCAAAAGTTGGAAGTAGGGAGAGTTGAGTGACTCACAACAGGATACTCGAGGCCACGAGTTGCGAAACACCTTTTATTTAGGCCTGTGGTCACGGGTAGTGGTCACGTGGAGGAAGCTTATGCCTGGTGCTTGTTTGCACGGGCAGAGTTTCAGGAAAGGGACTTGTGGACTTTTTTTTAGGATCCCAGTAAGGGATCGAAGAGTTATTCCAACTCATTTTCTTGAAGATCTAAGACTGGGAGGTCAATAGACCATGCTGAGGTAGGGGCACTGCATCAAGTGGTATCAGAGCGATAATTTTTCTTGCAGACAACAGGCAATGGAGAGGAGGAAAAAGAACTTTAGTTGTACTCTGTGTGTGAGATATAGTCAACACCACGCCACCAAGGAGGCATGTGGAGCCACCATTAGTCAATCGGGTTGTAGAGAGAGAAATGTGAGAGCTTTGTGCAAGATTAGAGGCAATGGAAGTGACACAAAGAAGGGCACCTGATGCTGGAGACATCAACGATGCAGAGAGTGAAGAAGTAGAAGTCAAAGAAGCTATAGGAGAGAATGTTGCCAAAGAACGCTTGTTGAGAGAAGTTGTCAGATTGGGAGCTAGATCCAAGATATAGGTCCCAATGTACGAAGGTAATTTGGATGTTGAAGAGCTGCTAGATTGGATACGATCCATGGAAAAATATTTCGACTATGAAGATGTCGATTAGGAAAGAAGGATGAGACATGTTGTCACCAGGCTCAAGGGACATGCAACACTGTGGTGGAATGAACTGCAAGCTGAGAGGAGAAGAAAAGGCAAACAAAAGATAAAGAATTGGGAAAGAATGGTAGCCAATATAAAGGCTAAATTCACGCCCAAATATTATCAGATCAATCTGTTCAGGAAACTACACAACTTGGGACAGAAGGGTATGACAGTTAAAGAGTACACATAGGAGTTCTACAAGCTCAACATCAGAACTGGACAAAGATATAAAGATGAAGAGAAAGTTGTCAGGTATATAAATGACTTGAGGTATGAAATTCAGGATGAGGTCAGCATGATGTCAGTGAGGACAGTGGAGGATTCTTATCAGTTTTCACTTAAGGCAGAGGAGAAGTTGGCCAAAAAACAAAGCCAGTGAGGCAGAGGTAGAAGCCCAGTCCTGAGCAAAGGCAAGGGAGTCACCCATGACAAGGCACATAAATCCAAAGACGAGACTGAAGGAAAGTGAAGGAAGTTTCCAAGGAAGACAGGGTGGTGGAAGAAGTTCTTCTGGAGGAAGATGAAGAAGTGGAGGAGGAGAAGTAAGGTGTTATACCTGTGGAAAGATAGGGCACAAGTCTTGGGAATTTCCCGAGAAAAATAAAAAAGGAGAAGGTGAAGCTCACATTTCGGAAGCACAGAGGAGGAATGTTGAAGCATAAGGAGAAAAGGATGGAACATCCCTGATGTTGAAAAAACTTGTCTTAAAACCAGAGGCAGAAGTCGAGAAGCCTGTGCAGAGAAACAACCTATTCAAGACAACTTGCAAGACTAAATATAGAGTATGCAAGGTGATAATTGACAGTGGGAGCACTGATAACCTAGTATCCACAGAGATGGTGGCCAAACTATAGCTTGAGACGACTACACACCCAGAGCCATACAAAGTCTCATGGTTGCAGAAAGGACACCAGGTAATGGTTACTAAACAATGCTTGGTTCAATTTAAGATAGGAGGATATAGAGATGAAATCCTATGTGATGTAATTCCCATGGATCTATGTCATATTTTGTTGGGAAGACCTTGGCAGTTTGATAGGAATTTCATTCATAATGGGAGGAAGAATACATACACCTTGGAGAAGAATGGTAGGACACACATGTTGCTACCAATAGAGGAGAAGAAAGTGAAAGAGGAACCCAACACAAGCATACTCCTCATCAGTGGGAAGGAATTCCTAAAAGAAGTCAAGAAATAACAAGAGATGTAGTTTGTTATGGTGAGGAAACCTAGAGTTGTCCTTGCAAGTACTACAATGGATGATTTTCCTGAAGAAGTTCAAGAATTGTTGGATAATTTTGCTGACATAGTGGTAGATGAGATGCTTAACTCATTGCCACCCATCAGAAGTATCAACCATCATATTGATCTGATGCCATGAGCAAGTCTGCCAAACAAAGCAACATACAGATTGACACCTCGAGAGAATGATGAGGTAAAGAACCAAGTTCAGGAATTTTTAGACAAGGGTTTAGTTAGAGAGAGCTTAAGTCCATGCGCAATGCCAACTGTGTTGAGTTCAAAGAAATATGGAGGATGGAGAATGTGTAAAGACTCAAGATCCATTAACAAGATCACCATCAGGTATAGATTTTCTTTTCCAAGAATGGATGATCTAATAGACTATTTAAGTGGAGAAAATTTATTTTCTAAGGTAGATTTGAAAAGTGTATATCACTAGATAAGAATGAGAGAAGGTGATGAATGGAAGGCAACCTTTAAGACAAATGAAGGTTTGTATGAATGGCTTATTATGCCATTTGGATTAACAAATGCCCCGAGCACTTTTATGAGATTGATGAATGAAATACTGAAAGATTTCATTGGCAAGTTTGTGATTGTATATCTGGATGATATACTGATCTTTAGCAAGACTAAAGAGGAGCATTTGAGACATCTGACACTAGTAATGAGGAGACTACAACATGAGAAGTTGTTGATAAACTTGAAGAAGTCCTCTTTTATGAAGACATAACTCATTTACTTGGGTTTTGTGATATCTTCAAATGAACTGAAGATGGATCCAGAAAAGGTGAGAGCAATCAAAGAATGGCCATCACCAAGAAGCATGTTTGAGGTAAGAAGCTTCCATGGATTAGCAAGTTTCTATAGGAAGTTCCACAGAGATTTCAGTGGAATTTGTGCACCAATGATGGACACAGTAAAGAAGATGCACTAGTCTTTTAAATGGACAGAGGAGGCCGAGAGGAGATTCAATATACTGAAGAAGAAAATAATAGAGCGACCAATTATCGTCTTACCAAAGTTTGAAAAGACATTTCAAGTGAGATGTGATGCAAGTGGAGTTGCAATTGGAGAAGTTTTGAGCCAGGACAATAGGCTTGTTGCATATGTTAGTGAGAAACTGAATGAGACCAAGAGAAAATACTCCACATATGATAAGGAGTTTTATGCCATAATTCAAACCCCGAAGAAGAGGAGACACTACCTTGTCCCACGAGAATTTGTCTTATACAGCGATAACCAAGCCTTACAATTCATAACCAGAATGGAAAAATTGAATCACATGCATGCAAAGTGGATTGAGTTTATGCAGAATTTTACTTTTCTCATAAAACATATTGCTGGGAATTCTAACAAAGTTGTTGATGCATTGAGCAGGAGATGTTTGATTCTGCAAGAGTTTCAGGTGAAGACCTTGGGATTTGAACACCTTAAGGATATGTATTGTGATGATGCAGATTTCAAGGAAGCATATGAAGTATGTGAAAATCCTATGCTGAGAGACATGAGCTAGTGGGAAGAGTACATGATTCAAGAGGGATTCTTGTTCAAGGGAAATCAATTGTGCATACCAAAATGCTCAATGAGGGACAACCTTTTGAAGGAAAAGTATAGTAGGGGATTGGCTGCACATTTCATCCATGATAAAACATTTGCACAGTTGAGAGGTTCATACTATTGGCTAGGTATGAGAGAAGAAGTGATAAAATTTGTGAACATATGTAGAATATGCCAACATGCAAAAGGTAAAATACAAAACAATGGATTGTATCAACCATTTCCAATACCAGAGAGGCCTTGGGATGCAATAAGCATGGATTTTGTGTTGGGACTGCCAAGAACACAAAGAGGATGTGATTACATATTTGTGGTGGTGGATGGATTCTGAAAGATGGTACACTTTATCCCATGACAGAAGACCAGTGATGCAACACATGTTGCAAATTTGTTTTTCAAGGAAGTTGTGAGACTTCTCGGCCTACCTAAGAGCATTGTCTCGGATAAAGACACAAAATTTGTTGGTCATTTTTGGAGAACATTGTGGAAGAATTTCGGGACAGATTTTTCCTTCAGCTCAGCTTATCATCCTCAGACAGATGGATAGACTGAGGTGGTAAACATAAGTTTGGGGAACTTATTGAGGAGTCTGGTCACTGAGCATCATAATCAGTGGGATCAGATTCTTCCACAAGCAAAATTTTCATACAATGACTCACTAAACAGAAGCATTGGAAAGAGACCATTCCAATTATTGTATGGAATGCAACCAAGGGGAGTATCTGAGTTGAGATAATTGGAACAGAGTGAGATCAGAAGCATTGGAGAAGAATATTTTGCTGCAGAAACGCAAAAGCTCCATAACCAGATCAAAGGGCAATTGTAGAAATCTAGCCAAGAGTACAAGTGCAGAGTTGATCAACATCAAAGATAACTTCAATTTGAGGTGGGAGATTAGGTTATGGCACATCTCAGGAAAGAAATGTTCCCTAGGGGAACATATAACAATCTAAAAATGAAGAAGATAGGGCCATGTAAGATTTTAAGGAAATTTTATGAGATTGAGATGCCATATGATGTGGGAATATCACCCATATTCAACATTTCAGACCAGTATCCTTAAAGGACTTATGACACAAAGGGATCATAAGATCAAGATAAGATTCAGTGGGAGAAACAAATGCCTGTAGCAGAAAAACCACAGATGGAGAAGATCGTTGATCATAGAATTGGCAAGAAGACCAGGAGGAAGACCTATTTTGAATATCTGGTCAAGTGGAAGGGACACCCGATAGAGGATGCTAGTTGGGAAAATGATGATGATATCCAGAAGCATGGAAAGTCGATAGGGGATCTCATGGAAAGGAGTCCATGAATTTTTGTGTAGAGGAGTATGATGTAGGAGCATCGTCGGTGAAAATGCGTGGCAGGACAACTCAACTCTTGGGAATCATTTCAGAATCTTAAACGCTGGCAGTTACTACGAATATTTTGGAGTTGATTGAAAAACGAAAGAAGATCAAACACTTGGGAGTTGAATGATCACGCGTGATATGGCAGTTTGACTCCTAGTATTGAATGTAATTGAACTTAGGTAGCAGTTAGGTTTTCATTTTCGAGTATACGAGTAGTCGAGGGGAACCCTAAGTAACCTCTGAGATAAATAGAGGTTTTGTACACCCAAATGAGGTTGCTGGGAGTTAGTAGGAATGTTCTAAGTTTTTGATTTATTAATTTGATATTAGCTATAGCCATTTACTTTTGAATGAATATGATAGAGGAAAATTGATCCAAATGCATAGTATTGTTACTGTTTGCAATTATCTGTTATTGTGTTTTCATAAATGAATTAATTTCGTTATGAATGGATGAAACTGTGAATGTTAGTATACGTTTCAAATTTTTCTCTTTTGTTGATTCAGTGCAAGGTGTGCACACCAAACACAAGGAGTGCGTTGAAGGAATTTGTTTCAATTCTGAAGCTTAGAAGAGATAGAATGAAACTTTCCCTTTGCAAGGAGTGAAAAGCGACTGTTGCAAGGCATGCACAGTCACTTGCAAGAACCAAGTCTTGTGTAAGAATCTGTTGCAAGGAATGCAGAGATCCAAAGTTTGGATAAGCATCGAAGGGACTCCATAGGAGTCAAAAGAGTAGAAGGTGAGAAAGCTCAGAAGGGATAACACCTTCCAAAAGCACAGACGAGGTATAAGAAACAAACTTGTGGGAGGACCAAAGTTCAAATCCTTGAATACCTAGAAAATATTCTAATTCGGATGAATTCGTAAACTCAAGAGGAGGAGTGATAGTGACCGTTAGATTGAGCATGGTGAAGGATTTGGACCGTCAATTTGAGGTGAGCGTAGAGTCAGAAATCGGGAGTCAGGAGCGTGGAGGGAACTGTTCTCCCAAAATTGTGAAACATGAACTTGCGACTTGCGAAGAAGGGATCAGAACTATCAGATCACAGAGAACGTGGACTGTTTATCTGGGGCACGCAGAATTTGTGAAGTCGGAAGTCGGAAGGAAGAAGGGTGTTTCCCTCCAAAATCGAAAAACGTGGACTTGCGACTTGCAAAGAACGGATTAGAACCATCAGATCACAGAGAGAGTGGACCATTGATCTGGGGCAAGCATAATTCATGAAGTCAAAAGTCAGAAGGAGGAAGGTTGTTGCCCTCCAAAATCATGAAATGCGAACTTACGACTTGCAAAGAAGGGATCAGAACCATCATATCACGGAGAGCGTGGACCATTGATCTAGGGAGAGTGGAATTCATGAAGTCAGAATTCATAAGGAATAAGGGTGTTTCTCTCCAAAATCGTGAAACATGAAGTCTCGATTCAGAAGAGAGGATCTGGACTGTTGGATCACGAGAAGCCTTAGACCGTTGATCTGAGGCGAATGAAGTCGGGAGTTTGGACTTCGCAAGAAGGGAGGAGAACTACATCGTGAGTTCGTGAAGCGTGAATTCTGTAGCCCTCAAAATACTAGCCCTAGGTTATAGTGGGAGATCACATGGGTGGAAAACAGGGGAAGGAGCCAACGCTCGCTAGACCCCTAATTTTGGAGCTCGCAAGTTCAAAACTCGAGAATTTAGAAGTTGGAAGTAGGGAGAATTGGGTGACTCACAACAAGATACCTGAGGCCATGATTTGCGAAGAACCTTTTAGTTAGGCCTTTGATCATGGGTAGTGGTCACGTTGAGGAATCTTATGCTTGGTGCTTGTCCGTGTGGGTGGAGTTTCAGAAAAGGGTCCTGTGGATTTGTTTTGAGGATCCCAACAAGGGATCGAAGAGCTATTCCAACTTAGTTTTGTGAAGATCCAAGACCGGGAGGTCAGCATACCCTACTGAGGTAGGGGAATTGCATCATATGGTGTGGCTGACTATCTCACTCAAATTATATCTAAAATCATCTTGCTCGATTCTGGAAAGATCTAGGAGGAAATATGAGAGATGATGCATATTATCCCAAGGTCTGTTGGAACCATTCATGGCCTCAATGATAGCTTCATCTGAAGGAAAATTCTCATCGAGGAATTCACATGAACAAGATGATGAAGTGTCCCACACGAGCTCTAGGAAATGATCCTCCTCATTCGTCTGCAAGGTGATAGGATCCGGATCTGCGGAATAGTCAAGAACAAATTGATACACAATCTTTGTTGTCAATAGTGGCATTGGCCATTCTAGAATGTAACTGACCTTCACAAGACGTCGTCGGGGAAGGTAGGGTCCAAGGATCATTAAAATATGAAGTGTGGAAAGGAACAAACCTCTCTGATGAAATGGGACTACTGGACATGGCATATATACGGTGAATCGGTGCCATGAAGTCGAAGGTACCCATAAGGGATGAATACATTCCGACAATGATATTCTCATTTTTCAGTTGAGAATTATCGATCACAAGGATTGTTAGTCCAACATATGCATTGGGGCTAGCGTATGAAAAGGACAATTGGTCGATCATCACGATCTTCCCATCACGAGGAAAACAAAGAGTACAGAAGACAGATGATACAATTGCAGTCATCGTGTAAGTCTAATTGCATCCTAGTAACAATTTATAGTCGAGGGGTGCATCAACCACCTCTACCATCTTCCATCCTAAATGGACCGGGAAGGTGGGAAGAATACCGTGAGGGCGAAAGGAACGACCATAAAAATAAGTCAACATGGTCAGAGACTGAGAAAGGGTCGGAGAGCCAAGGGATTTCCAACATACAATGGAAATCACACATGTTGCAGTGCCTTCATCGACAACATTACGCTTGATGGTATACTTCAAGTAACCCATGTGGATTTGAAATACCACATGGTAAGGAAAGTGAGGCTTCACATATGTGACGTCAAAATTGATAAATTTCGGGCCATAAGAATCTAGAGCTCCTAACGCAGATAGCAATGCATTCCTCTATGAAGGACATAATTGGAGTACCTCCAGAGCCGACATCACACAAGGGGTTGGACCTAGATCCTCAACAATAGAGTAATTCTGGGTGGCTCTAGCATTAGGATTGTGGGTAGAGCGCTTGAGTACTCCTTTCGAAATATGAGGTGAGGGATTTGGTTTTTCTATCTGTAAGGGCATCTCTGTAGGAGGGGGAGACTATAGACCAAGTGAAATCTGTGGGGAACTGTAATCACGAGACCAAGTGGCTACATTAACCTCATATTTAACCATATTAATGCATAAAAGGTCACCTTCTTTCGTCAGTGGGTTTTGGCTCCCACTCTCCACATTTACGGTGTTCAAGGAGCTCAAGGCCATGTGTTAGTTATGTGGAAAAGGATTAGTCATCACAGCAAGAGGTAGAGATAAAATCCTCGTATCTTCCGAAAGTTTGGGGCATAAATGGGTAAGGTGATCATCTGTAAAAAGCTTATAGGGAAACTTCACCTTCCACCTTTCTTTCTTTCCCTCACCTAATTATTATTCAACTTATCATTATTACCATTGTCCTTGGGTTTATTATTATTCTTCCCACCCTTACGATTATTATTACGTCCTTTCTTTTTATTCTCTCCTAGTTGTTGGTTACCGTTCGGGTTGGTCGATGATTACACAGAATGTAAATCTGTTGACTAAGTGGGATTGGAGGACATATATGAAGTTGTCCCTCCTACATACTGGTTTAGAGACAACTCTTTCAAATGGCTTGTCACCAAGTCTATGGATTTCACATTGGCGGAGCCTACAATGCCATCAACATGAGGCCCATGATTTTGTCTAGGGTCATAGTTTGACCTCGGTGTGTTTGGAAGAATCTCGTATAACATCCCAGACAGAGCATATATAATATCTAACTGCTGGTATTTAGAAATCAATTCTTCCTCAGATGTAACCCCGTATGTAGAAACATCCTTTGAAATATAAGGCAAGAGAGACTTAAGGAACCACTCTAGCAGGAATTTCGGGGGTATGTAGGCCTTGATCAACCTCTTCCGTCTATGCCACTCCTGGATGTGATCCGATATATGAGTGGCCTTGTCCTGACAAAAGGTCAACAAAAGATTTATGCCAGCATCGTAACGAACCGACAATTGGAATTGGGTGAGGAAGACTAAAACCATCTAATTAAAAGTTTTATATGTCCCCCTAGGTAGCTCAAAATACCATTTTGCGGCAACCCCCGTGAAGGTGTGTTGAAACAATATTAACCGAATGTAATCTTCGTTAAGGGAATTTGAAGAGAACCAAAGATGAAAAGTGGTAACGTCATCACCAGGATCCTCACCAGTTTTACCCTTGAATTTTGGAATATCTGAAGGAATCTTAGTGGGTATGAGGGTCCATGTCGGATCATGACACATGGGGTCATTCATTAACTTATACAAGTTTGTAAGATTGAGCATGGCTATAAAAGGGAGACAGAGTTGTGGCATCTAGCCCCAATCTCCCTAGAAAGATTGTTGTTGGGGAATCACAACCCATATAGGGTTCTGGTAAGCACCATGGCCCTGTCCAAGATTGTAATACCCTCCTCCAAATTTATTCATGAGGGGTTGGTTGGGCACCATTCTAGTAGGAATGTTTTGATGAGGGTTGTAAAAACTACCTCCAGCCAGAGTGGCTCCAGGTTGGGGGTTTCCCATGGTATGAAACTGACCTCCCCCAGGTGTGAATCTAGAGGATAAAGGTGGATTCATCATGCCAAACATCTTGGTCGGAATTGATACAGAGGAGGTGGGTGTAAAGGGAAAACCATAAGCAATACCTTGTCCGCTAGGTTGGTTACTCCCTCCGGAAGCATTAGGAACATGATTAGACCCGGGGTTAAAATGAGGAAAGCCTCCAACTTTAGGAGTCGTTTGCGGGACATGGGTACCACCAAACGAGAAAGGAGTATGTTGAGGAACTGTGCCCCTAATTCCAATACTAGTATTCAGACCAACTGCTCGGATGGAGGCTGAAAATTGCGAAGTGAAATTCGGCATGCCATAAGAAAAAGGACCAGAGGCCATAGGGATGGACTGAACATTATAGCTCGGTGAGTGAAAAAGATACCCAAAAGATTTTGTGGCTATAGTTTGAGTATTCACTATAGGACGAGTAGAGGTGATGATAGGCTCCTCCGACACTACAACCATTGTGGTTGAAGGTGTTGAAGGGGTACTGTTAACTATAGTAGGTATGGGAGTTGAAGGACTCCCAATATCTTTCTGACTCGATTCAATACTCATCCTTGTATGATCACAAGTTTGATAAGTGGAGGTGTGTGTACCAATTCTGATAACTTTACGCCTTTTAGAAGGAAAAGACTCAAAATGTTGTGGTAATTGTAACAAGCAACGAGACTTGCGGGGAAGCTGGTCTGGCTCCACGTTGACTTAAGACTAGAGATATAAAAAAAATCCTAAGGCCAACTAGTAATCAAAGAGCACACCAAAATAAAATAAAAAATTCCAATATGCACACAAAAAAGATAAAGTGGTTGAAATGGGCCTCCCTCCCTGTTGGCCCTTAGCCAAGTTTTGGAGATCCTTGGTCAAGTTTGACCTATTTTGGGACTTCGACAGGCTATCGAAGATGGAGCGCAAGTCGAAGTGGAGATCACGGGATCTCAGCCCCTTGTTTAGGGATTTTGGGTTTTGGTATTATGTAACGGGTATGGGGATGTCGGCCCATGGGTTTACCCATGGTTAGGCCTTTTTGTAATGTATAAATAGATATCTAGGCGATGTAAAGAGGGGCTTGGAAGGGGCCTTGGTGTCTTGCTAAGTGATAAGACAAGATACGCATCTGTGTGATGTTGTGCTAAGTGATAGTTGTAAATACTTTGGGCATGCTGGGTTGAGAACTTGCAGAGTTAAGTGCAAGTGACTGTAGAGACTGTGTAAAGGCTTTGTGCTATAACCTAGCTTGGGGAAGGAGGATCTAGTGAAGTTCTCATAGATCTCTTGTCCTATGCAGAGTAGGATCTTGTGTCTCTATGCATGTAGAATATTGACAAAAGACAATAAAGATAAGAAGAGTTGGTGGACGTAGCCTTGGGTTGGGGGTGAACCACGTATATCCTCTATTGTGGTTTCTTTGTGTATTATGCTTTCTTTGTGCATTCTGGTTGTTTTATTTCTCATATGGTTGATGCTTAGTATAATGATATGTTCTTAGATGAATATGATATCTTAGTGCTTAATGATGTGAATAGAATGTTAGATTGGATCTATGTTGATGTGATGAGTGCTTGAATATGTTGAATCTAGTTGAATACTGCGTCGATCTATAATTAGGGTTTATTTGCGCTGTAAACAAAGGGTAGATACTAATGTTCCAACAAATGGTTCCGTTGTCGGGACCTGAAACTGTGATTGCTGGGAAATGATGAAAATAAAGAAAGATCTGTATGTATATCTATTGCTTGACTTGCGAAGTTATGTGCTAAGAAAGGAGGCATATATGAAGAAAAGAGGTAAGATCTGAACGCCTTGTGCTCTAATAGAGGTAAGAACAGTGAAATTTTTTAAGATTTGAAGGGTTTGTGCTCTAAGAAAAGTAAGATAAGTGGAAATTTTTGTTTCAAAAGTATGAATCTAGGTATGTTTGATAAATTTTGTCCTAGCTTGAAAACTAGGGCACAGTTAGAAGAAATAAGATTTGATATGAATATATCTGATGGAAATAATGAAAGGTATGTTATTCCTATGCATAGAAAGAATGTTTGGACTAACAAATAGATGCAGGATCCTAGAAAGAATTTTTTGCAGGTTAGTTACTGTGATCCTAATGTGCAGTACAGGAAAGGTTGGGGATCATTTAAGAGAAAATGAGGATTAACTCTTTGTTACAGTTGCAGAAGACCGGGCCATATTTCTAAGGATTTCCCTGATAGAAGACCTAGTTGTCTTTGTTGTAAAGCTATGGCCATGAATTTTTGGATTTCCCTAGAATTATTGCTAAGCTTGAAAGAATGAATATGAGATCAGAAAACCCTGAGGAAGTCCAAGCAACTAAGACCATGGTAGAACCCCATAAAGAATCAAAGGTTGTATTACTACGAATGAAAGAAACCTTGAATGATTACAAAAATATCAACTTGTCAGAGATATTCAAAGAAAAAGAACTTATAGAAGCAAGAATAGGAGACTTCGACATAGATTGTGTTCTGGATGAGGAAACACAGGTGAATATCATGACAGAAAGTACTTGAGAAATTTTGGGAAGGCCTGCTATGGTTCCTTCATTAGGAAGAATATGATTCTTTAGAGGAAAATGGATAACCCTATGTGGAATACTTACCTAGACCTCTATGCGTGCTCATGAAATGTTAAGAACCAAATATCAATATAGCATAGAAAAACCTCAGAAAAAGTAATCAACGACTTGAAAAAGAGATAATTTCAGATAATAAGCCTCTTCGAGGGGGAAACCTCCTTTTACCCCACTTAAATGTTCAAGTACAAGATGATTCCAATTGAAAATGTCTCCTTGGTATATATAG